>JAULBU010023454.1:0-18472 GCA_032358235.1 Odonthalia washingtoniensis
CGTTTTTTCATTTAAGGGGGGAAGTAATGCTCCGTACTGACCTCAATAAGGTGCTCGATGAAGGAGTACCAACTTCCACTGGAGGAATCATCAACGCGTCTGGGTTATGTGATCCACTCGCTAACTGGAGTTACGAACACCAAGGGAACGGTACTGACACGGATAGGGAGCGAGTTGCCTGGATTCAAAACCCGTAGAATGGCCATGGGATTTAATGGCTGAGGACTTGGAGGGGAAGCCTACAATATTGACATTAGATCTGGTTAAGGGTGAATCGCCGTTAATTATAGGTATGGATATAAAAAGATACGCAGAAACATTCAAAAGAGGTCAAACGCCATGGATTGTATTTAAAAGACCATCAAATACGAGCGAAAGGTCATTTTGTACATATATATCGCAAGAAGACAACGGAAATGGTACGATTAGTTTCGAACTCACTCCACATGGAGGAACTACGTTGTAAAAGTTAATGGGAGGTATACAGAACATGCATGAAATCGCAACGGTAAAGAAGATACACAGGTTCACGCACGCTACAGCCGACGAAATGAAGATGTTTCGCCTACATGTCATCTGAGAGATTGGAAGAGACGTGTAATAAGGTAGTAAAAGCCTGCGACATATGCTCCTCTAGAGTTTGGCCACAACAATCGAAAATAGCGCCTTATCGCATATCAACGAAGCCTTTAATGAGGATATTCAGGCTTACTACACGGTGGCGTATATCAAGGAGAAGAAATACTTCATACTACACATTATCGACCTGGGTACTCGATACTGGGAGAGAATGATCGTAGACTCGCGTAATGCTGCGCATATGATAGGAATGATCGAAACTGAATGGATCTACAACCATGGTGCACCAAAAAAGTTGGGGCGGATCCGGAGTTCTGCAAGCAGTGTTTCTAGATCGTTCTCTGACGGCGCACGGGGTAGAGTTTAAGCCAAGGCCGGCTTGCGCGTCATATAAGAATGGTACGGTGGAGAGAAACAATGGGGTATTTAAAATGGTTTTGGAATGTATCCAGCGTGAGAACACTGATGCAACAGATGAAATGATTGTCGCCTGGATTTGTTCTTGACAAATATTTTTCATGGGAACTCTATTTTGAGTTTATTTCAGCTGGCAAGGGGATACACGCCATCAATACAAGTCATTCCATCAAGTATTATAAGCACAGGTATACTTGGAGCACATATTGAGATGTTTTCCACGCGTGCCCTTCAGGAACCTGATCCCTAGATCATCGTTTAAAGAAGGTGACAGAATGTGGGTTTCCTTCAAAACGTCCAAAAATATGAGCGAATAAGATGGATTGAAGCGCGCCTGATCAGTGCAGAACAATATGGAGTCAAGTGTCGGCGTTCGGGCAGGGGTCCGCCGATGAAGATCGCATATGAACACATTTGCATGGCACCGAAAGGGAAGTTGGCGGAGGATTTATGTGCAAGAAGGCCTAGAAGATGAACTATATATTGAAAATATTAGTGACGCAGCTGATGGATCGGAAGTGAATGATCTATCTGTGAATGAACATGCGGATAATCATGTTCCAACCGATGATGCATTCAAGTGAATTGGTAAACGCAGAAAGCGAATTAGAAGAAGATCCACCTCCACCATATATATCATCGATACGTGACACCTTAATGGACGACATATTTGGGGAAGAAGATAGTGAACCATCGAAGATACAGCGTAAGATATCATACCTTTCGGCAGTTTAGAGTAACCCCAAAAAAGACGTCGGTGAACTCTTGGAGAAAGGTCCGAAGTTAGGTGAAGAACTAGCATCGGAAGAATAGCATGCTCTGGACCAAGTATACCGCGTAACAGGGGGAGAACAGATGACACGTAAACGGATGGAATGTGAACAGCAGTGACTCATTAACAAGTCGGTAGAAAAGGAGCTAACATCCAACTGGTCAGACGCATACGTTCAAGTACAGGAAGATGTAGTTCCTCTACACGCGAATATGATATCTTCTCATTTTGTATACAACGTAAGATAGGAGGAAAACGGGGTGAAGAGGCTAAAAGCTCGCTTATGTTCGCACGACAACAGGGATAAAATGAAGGGAGAAATTCGGAAGGATTTCGCAACCGCAGAATTTGACGTAATTATGCATTTTTGTAGTTTGGCTAGGATACTGAATTTTAGGCTTGGATGTTTAGATATTCAGGAAGCTTACCTACAGAGAGAGCCTATACAACGAGAGATATTTGTACGACCAGCACCTGAGTGTGGAGTCCCACGCAGTATGTTGTGAAAATTGATGAAAGTGCCATATGGCATCACCGAGACCGGATGCCAATAGGCAAAGGTGTTTGAAGATTGGTTGATCAAGGATACAGAATTTGAGAGGGTTTTTGGAGTACTGCAATTGTTCATAAAAATGGATGATAAAGGTGATATAGTTATGATAATGGCCAAGGTCATAGACGACCTACTAATGGCGAGCTCCAGGAGTGTGATCAAGTTATTTATCAAGCTTATTACCCCTCGTTTCCCAATAAGCAAGGATATTTTCGACGACGGGATCAAATTTAATGGAGGTGATGTCACTCAACATCAGGATGACACGATATGCTCGTTCCTGGAGCAATACACGAGTGAAATGACAACAGTGCCAATATCAGAAGAACGCCATAGATTGGAAGCGACCAGTGAGGAGGGAATACACGCATTTCGGTCACTTGCAAGGGAGTTTGTATGGATCGGATCGAGCGCAGTTCCGCAAGCATCTTATATTGGTCCTTGGATTCAGCAAAGGGTCCGATTTTTAAAAGTAGAGGATATTGTTCAAGCGAACGAAATGATGAAAGAAGCAAAAGAAATTAAAACCGATATCACGTTCGGTTCGGCGCGGAAAACCTCATCAAGGTTGTAATCGCTTCATTTTCGGATGCGGTTTTTAACGTAACGCAAAGCGCTCAGTATGGACAGTCTGAAAATCAATGGTATTCGATATGTTTGAGCGTCAGAAGACAGAGACGTATACAATATCATCGTCTGGGCTAGCATGAGACAGCGTCGGGTGTGCCATGCATCATACGGGAAAGAGATCCGCACATGTACGGAGGCTGATGACAGAGGATACAACCTGAAAATGGGAATGTCATCGATATTACCGGATGAGGAATTTACTCACGATATAAATGTCGACTCAAAAGGACTTTTAGACACGATAAACACTCTACATGAAGGACGCCATTACCACATTCGTCAAACAGTTCAGCGGATCCGGGACTCTTTTGAAGCTAAAGAAGTGAATGTCATTCGATGGATACAAGGCACAGTCAACATCGTTGACGAGTTGACTAAACGGAACACGATATCACAACGAATGTTGAGCCGGATTACACATGATGGGCGACTACGGTTACCGGTGCACAAGTCGTTTGCGGTTCATAGAGAACGATGGGTGTTTGAATAATCATTAGCATCATAGATAGAATAATGATTACGGGCAAGGTGAAATGCATGGTACAGGATTGACCCCTGTCACACGTATTGACATAAATAAAAGAAAACTGATAGTATAAGTAAATGGAAACGAAAACGCATACATGAATAGGCACGGAAATTCGACGGCACGTGGACAGATGAAGCGGGTACATCAGGAAGAACGAATGTAGACAGCAAAAGGACATTCTTAGAGGGCTAAGAATTATGAGAGGGACAGCGGTCTCGTGCGAAGCTATAAGAGAGAGAAAGGCTGACAATTAAGACGTGCAGAATGGAAGAGGGTAAAAAGAGACGGCGGATGCCAAAAATACTTGCCTACTCGCGTTTTGACATTACAAGAAATACGTAAACTCCTGGTCAACCGAAGGATTCAACCAACGATTACAGTACGTCGAATAAGCACATTTACAAAATAGTACAGTTGTGAAACGTGGCAACGTCATGACAGCGATTTGTTTTTACGATTGGTAGTTCCCTTGAGTCTTAATGAGGGTTGGAAAATGTGCAAAGTTCTTCAGCATCTGCTGGCGTGGTTTTCTGTCCCCTTTTCGCTTACTATCTTTTATTGAAATGAGCTCCCTATTTATACTGCAACGTGATACGTCAACTTTTCCTCTAAAGTCTGTTCTTTCTTCCAATTCTCGTTGCATGAGTCTGCATGTAACAGCTATCCCGCCTTTTAGGGACTTGCCGCTATTTCTGCATGCATTCACCTCTTCAGTTGTATTGAACTCTTTCTTCCGACTTTTCGGACGCGTGATTTTCCTTCTTCAATTAATCACGGTTCCTCTTCGTCTGAGATTTTATCAAACGCACACCGTTTACTGTATTGGAGATCTGTTCTGAATTTATTACGCGCATTTGAAATCCACTTCTGGTTCCAAATATCAAAACTCATGTATTTTCTCTTATTTGTCAAAAGGACCAATCATATTCATGTGACCCTTCGTGCGTTTCTTCACAAAAATACTGTACTTAGTACACTTTTTAAAAGTCTTTTGAAAACCTGACGGCGCTAAAGAGTCTGTTGGTTCACCGAAGGATATCCGCGGCCAATAAAGAGTAAGCTCCCAAAGGGTGAAAGGTGTGTGAAAGGTGTTGTGGAACTAGCAGGAAAGAGAAGGGCAAACGGTATGTGTATTTATTGAGGAGCGGGAGTAACCGGTTGGGTCTTGTCTCCTGTATGCTAAGCTGCCCGTCTTCTCTACGAGAAACGTGTGCCTCTCGATCCTTGATTTAGTAGGGATGCTGTGTGGCCGGAGGTGAGTACTCTAGTGCCTTGAGACACTATACTAGTGTCGGGTACAGTGGCATGCAATGCACCAATGCACCCATGTACAAGTGTAGAGAATATAGCCGTACCGAGCGGATCATGTGTGATACGCTACAGTCCCCTTTTCTTAAGTACTGCGGCCCGCAGTAGGAAGGAAGTATGGTGCATGGTTGGAGAGCGGCTTATGACAGGAGAATGGAATGCATCAGAAAGAATAAAGGAGTAGGAGAGAGAACAGAAAAGAGAAAATAGAAAGGAGGAATAAAAAAGTGAAAGAAAAAAATTTAAAATAAAGTCATACAATAGTCAGCAGAATCAGATGGATGGGCGTGAGCGAAACCGTGCGGTATATCAATTGCGACAAGGTGAGGTGCAGTTTGTGAAAATTTGTCGGAATTTGGGTAGCTGGCACAAGTATTTGAGAAACATCTTTAGCGGTTGTGACCGTGAGCGGATTCTAAGCGGGGTTACAGGTCGATTGGGGAGGTGTGCCGAGGTAATAAACCAAACGGGTCGTGAGAGGAAAGGAAAAAGATGGAGCATTCAACGAGATGAGCGGTTTTGGTTGATGGAGATCCTGTAAAGCAGCCATTTAGGACAGTAGTCCATGTCGGACTGGGAGTCACAGTAAGTTGGAAAGATGTGTATAAATACGTGTCGGTGTGTATTGAAATCATGATAGCCGTGATACGGTGTTGTTTTAATTGATAAAGGTGTTATATATGGGGAGTCTACACAAAATTCAATCAACACCGGATTCGAACGGGCGGTCAGTCCCAGTAATTCACCGTCTGGTACCAGAAAAGTTGTAGTCCAGTATAAAACGGTAAAATTCGTCATCCACCGTTGAATCTTGACCGGCCAGCCGAATTGAGGGCCTAAAAATGTTGATAATGTATCGGTATTTGAAGGAAGATGGTTGTCTGCTTTAAAAGTAATGCCACGGATTCAAATAAGGAGCAGCCGGAAAATCCAAAAGAGGGCAAAAGCGCAAAGTTGGTCTCTTTTGTTGTTGCTGTTTGTTTTTTATACGTGCGGGTAGACGTTCCAATTTCCGTCCTCGCTTCTTCGTAGTCAGAGTACGATTTGCTGCTTTCCAATTGTAATTCACCAAAGTAGGGTCCAGTTGAGAAAGTGGTAATCCACTGCGGATGGAGCCATCAGATTGTATTGTCGAATAGGTTATCTCAGTAATTTTGTAATAATGGGAATGGATACGTGTAGTTGCAGGAGAGATCAGTTGGTAGAAATTATCCGTAATAGGCGTTGGGTGTCGATTGATATCGGTCTCGTCAGTGAACGGTATGGTGTTGGCATCCGAGTGCGGTAATTCAGGCGGTATGGGTGGTAGAGCCGGATATCGGAGTGGTGATTTTGTGCATCTGTTGATGGATACTTCTACTTCAACGTTTCTATCATGGATTAATAGATTGGTAGAAGTTACTCGCAAGACCTTGAATGGGCCCACTGATTTGGTAGTAGTTTGTTCACTGTACCCATAATATCGTCGGTGTTGGGGTTATCGTAGGTTTGAATTTCAGCTAGTGGGCGGTCGAAAGAGATTTCGTCTCCAGAAGTAATTAGGTGTTTAACTCACAAGGATTTATCGAAGTACTTTTTGTAGTCATTTGAGCAAATCGGATATTTGCGTCCGTGTCGGTCACCGTTTGTTGAATTTGGTCCATGATACGAATCTTTGTCGTTCGAGTAGAGGCTGGTAAATACAGGGGGTATCTGTGGCAGTGTTAGACGATGGAGATAGAATACTGGATTCGGAGAGTGGCGTGTTAGGCAGAGATAGAACAGCGTAATTCCAGTTGACATATTAATTTGGCTATTGTAGACATAGATTAGTAGTTCTATGTAAGTGTCCCAATCGGTTTGGTGTTCTATAACGTAGTGCCGTAGGTGGTTGGTGATGGTGCGGTTGTACCGATATGCTTATAAATTTGTTTGTGAGTGGAAGGAGGATGTGTAAAACTGTTGAACAACGAGTGCGGTACATACCGTAGCGAAAAACTTAGAAATAAAATTGGAATCGTTGTCGGATAGAAGATAGTCAGGGATTCCAAAATTGTATATCTAGTGGGTTAGGAAAGTGCATGCCGTGTCGGATGAAGTCTGTTTAGCAAGCGGTATGGTTTTAGTCAACTTGATGTACCGGTAGGTTATAACAAGGACGAAGTGATTTCCAGTTGATATTTTCGGCAAAGGGTCCAGGATATCCACAGCGATAAATTTCAGAGGTCCGTTTGGTTGAAACAATTGGAGGTGATATTGAAATTGATATGGAGAACCACGAGGTTTAGCACAGGAGAGGAATTATTGGGCCGTTTGGCAGACATCATTGCGCATATTGAGCCAGTAGAATTCTCTGCGGAGTGAATCATACACTCGATTAACTCTGGGATGCCATGCTGATTTGGGAAAATGAGACAGGTAAAGAAAGCGATTGATCAATGATACAACGGATTGAACTTCTTCGTTGATTTTCGAGTGGCGAGTGAGAAATCCGTAGCGGTCAATAGAGAAGATAGAGTCAGGTTGGTATACCGTGGAATGGAAAGTATTGGATTCCGGGTCAGCTGTTTGAGCTTGGATGAGCTCGTATTGAGAGACGGGCTGATGCAAGCCTGGAGACTCAGTGAGGGATACAGGCTGGTGAAGTGCCTTTGGCGGGACGTATATTTTGTCAATTACGACAATGTACATTGCATCGCATAGTGTATGGCATATTCGACCGTTTTGAAGGCACATGAAAGGTACGTCATTGTCTAGTGAAGTAGTGTCCATACCGGTTGTGTTAATACGTGATAAGACGTCTGGGGCTTGATGTTTTGAACCAGGTCGGTGGAAAACCTCGAAGTCATATTCCAATAAACGTAGAAACCATCGTTGTAGTCGACCGGTGGCTGTAGATAGGTTCATTATCAAACGGAGAGAGTCGTGATACGTTCGGATGATGAGATAAGTACCCTCAAGGTAGGGGAGTAAAAATAATACAGCCCTTACGATTGATAGGAATTCGCGGTGAGAGTGTCGTAATTGAGTTCGGCGTCTTAAAGGGTACGCGACCACTAACCGATCTGTTTGATAGTGTCATCGTCCAGCTGCTGTTGCATAAGGACAAAGCCAATTTGGTTGTCACAAGTGCCTGTATTGACATCATATTGAGCGCCAAGGCGCGGAAAATCCAAGATTGTTGGTATGTGGAGGGTTTCTTTCAAGTTGTGGAATGCTTTTAAGGCCGATTCAGTTAGCTGTAGAAATGTTGTAGGTTCCCCATTTCTTAGCATGTTGGTAAGAGGGATAGCCAGACGAGCAAAATTTGGTACACACTGGCGGTAAACATTACACAGGCCGAGAAAACTACGGAGTTGAGTAGCGGTATCGGGAGGTTTCATGCCTTGATAGCGAGATGGTTTTGGCAGCGAGGCTCAATTTACCAGGGTGTATAACATGGGCCAGGCACTCAACTAATTCCTGTAGAAAGAATGATTTCTTCAGATTGATTGATAGGCCGTTGTCGGAAGAGGTTGTAGGATGGTTATGACAAGTCGTAGATGAATAGTGATGTTCTTGGAGAAAATGATAATGTTATCGAGGTAAACCAGAGCGGATTGACATCGTATGGATGATAGGATGATGTCAATGGACATCTGGAAAGTCCGTGGAGCATTCTTGAGTCCGAAGGGCATTCGTTTTAAACGGTATAGTCCGTCTTGAATGAATAATTATGTCTTATCAACATACGATTCGGCGACAGGAACTTGCCAGTAACCGTAATTGCAGTCAATGGAGCTGAATATTTTGGCGTCATCCAGAGAGTCAATACATTCTTCCATGCAGGGAATTGAGTATGAGTCTCTGGCCATGATGGCGTTAAGATGATTGTATTAAATACAGAAGCGTAATGACCCATAATTTGAAGGCGCGAACACGACAGGGGATGCCCAATCCGTATTATCTAGTTCAATAACATCGGCCTTTAAGCATTCGATCCACTTCAGCCCGTTCGGTTTCACGTTGTGAAGGTCCAGCGCCGAAAGGCATTTGGAAAATTGGCTTGGCGTTCGGTTCCAATTCAATCCGGTGTTCGGTAGAGGAAATAGTACCAAGGTGACCATCCCACATTTTATGGAATGGTGCCATGGTTCGATGCAGATCTGACTGATGAGGTTGTAGTAGTTCTACAACATGAACGTGTTGATACCAGTAGACGGATTGGAAGTCCTAATAATATTTTGGCATGGCGGTGTGAATTTTGAAAATGATCCTGTTGGGGTCAGTGGAAGGAGATGACTCCGCTAGATAAACTTCATTATCTATGCCGGAATGAAGTAGAGAGGTTTTTCCGTGACGGTGTTTTCCAAGTCGGCTGTGATGAATAAATGGGTTGGCGGCGTGGATGCGAGTAAGATTTTTGTATGTTTTTGTATGTGGGCCGGTGCGGATGATACATTTCAAATAGTAATATAGAAGGGCCGATTTGGATTGATGTCAGTGACACCCTTTGCGTTGATGAGAATTTTTTGCCTGTAAATTCTGGGAAGGGTCCGATGGATGATAAACCGGATAATGCTGAGCGAACGAGGACGTCAGCTTGGTAGTGCGGCTGGATAGTGACCGGTCGTGTAATATGGATCGGAAAACCATCAGGGGGGATGGGGCCAGTGTCAGCGATTTCATGGGCCTCAGTGGTGCTGTCCGAATTCGTGGCAGGGAAAGTGACTATAACGTCTGTTTAAATTGGTAGTATAGGGACCGGGGCGGAGTGGTAAGGCAAAATAGTTATTTTTTGGTACGGGATTTTGCGAATAAATAGATCAGTAAAAGCAGTTAAGTTCCAAGAAGTAATGGAACGGCTCAAGTGTTCACTATGCCACACCATACCCGTTCAAGGAGGGCACCGAGTCGGATGAAGAGTTAAATAGTTCCAAGTATTGAAAGTGGCCATAGGTAAATAAGTTCATTCAGGTGTTGGGAACGGCGCTGTGGCACGAGGTCGGTCCATATTATGAGGTTCTGATTGTGTGACATTCCGGTTCGGAAAATTTATCCAGGTTTGCTGGTAATTGGAATGTTCAGGGGAGCCGCATCGGAAGAGGGATTAAACGCTGTCGAAAAGGCGTCGTCGTTGAGGTATGTACGGAAATAGAATTCACATGGGAACAGTTTTATAGGATTTATGTTCGTGGCGTGCTGTTTCCGTTGGATATCTTGGAAGTTAAAACACCTGTGTAGAAATGGGTATTGGCGGATCGAATAGATTAATTTAAACCTCCAAAAGCTCTAAACATTTCAAATTTTGAGGTCTACAAAAACAGTCATGTTTTACATGTATGCCAATGTTTTCAACAGATGTGATCACTAGTTTGAATTTCTCTGTTCACGATTCGGCAAGCTAAAATGGTGGGATGTTCACCATCTTTATGTACGCTTTACATTTACTTTTGGAGGATATTGTGGCCTGGCTACGGCCTGTTGTGTCTCTACTTGCTCTACTTGTATTTTGGACGTATATTGGTGATGAAGTATAAACGTTTTCGTCTGACGAAGATAGAGACTTGATGGAATCTAAGATAACATTCTAGAGGACATGCAACACACTCATACTGTAAAATGCACCTTTCCTCCAGTCAATATATTTATCCATGGACTGCAGTCTATTTATAACAAGGCTAACGGTTTGTAGACGTCGTAATACAATTTAGTGTAGTGCTGTGATCCCATACTTCCCATTTTAAATGGAAATTAAACTAGTGACTCAGAAAATGAATTCAATAGTAGAGAAAGAGTTTATTTCATGTTGTCATTTGTAATGTTCTCATATGTTCCAAACTGCAGAAAAAAAAATCTTCGATAAAATTCGTGACAAATTGAAGAACCTGGAGTATCTCCCTGATTTCATGTACGATGGGTGCAGAGAACTGTTCGGTTATGCATACTATATAGATATCGCTGGAATCTTAAGGGCGCCCTCTAGCAACAAGTTTAGTCAATTGAAGACGCTTCAACTTCAATAAAAGGTCCAACGTGTTCGTAGGAATCGTCTGCAATTATTCAATTCACCAGCTGGGATGGAATTAAGATTCAAGTACATGGCCATACTATACTGTCAAGTGTATAAAATGAAATAATTTGAATTATGCGCCTCCATCAACAAAAACAATCTGTCACAAAGATGACGCTACTCAACCAAATATAAATGAATCATTTGTTATGTGGCGCTATGTCTCCGCGGTCTTTCAGAATCGTGCTGGAACATGTGCACACAAAGAAGTCGTCCTACAAGAACGTGGCCAAACTCATGAAGATAGTACAGTTATTGTTGCAGAATATGCTGGGTGTAAAACTAGTCATAGAAATGTTACCTCCGGATGTCAATGTTTGTTGAAGAAATTAATTATGTGCCATTGCTGGATGCAGCCAACATCCAGTTTTTACTATTATACCAGCATCATCACAGTCTTCAGTATTTTAGAATGCACTGTCCGTAAGCCTATCCTACACCAATGTCATTGTGAACTTAAATTAACTTGACAAAATTTCCTCTTCTTTCCTTCTCGGAAGACACTTCCACTCATCAGATGTTTCAGTTTATTGTCGTAAATGCATTTTTCGTTTTGAGTTTGAAAAATCATCTATTCTTCTACATGATGACCCGGTTTCCATTCATTTCTTCATACATTGCACATAGGGCCAAGAAAAGGGACATTAGCGATATATTTTCAACAAAATTAAATGCATTTTATAGTTCGGAGAATTCATGATCAGTGTAGTGAAAGTTCGGAAATATGAACAATCGGTGCATGAATTTCCAGATAGTCACAATTTTGGTGTACTTTCGGTCTGTAAGGAATAATAAGATGATGAATGAATAGAATTAGACGAGAAAGACAGTGAAAGTTTCAGTTCACCGTCTCTTTTGATACAGTACTAGCTATCATCTCACCGCATCGTTATTTTTTGTCAATTTTCACCCACCGACTACCCACCGATTCGTCTCCCATCATTAATCGGTTTGAAAGCGTTTTTGTGTTAACATAGCCTACATTGCGGACGGAATGGCGAACAAAGGAAACCAAAATGAAGAAATCAACCGATTACAGTTGATTAGAGACGGGACCCAATCAACGTGATCTTCGGTGAAAACGACAAGCCATGGGTGAACATGATCGCAATACGAAAAAACTACCTGAAACTAGCTATGGTAGTCCATCCAGACAAGATAGGAAATGAGTTACGTTCAAGGGCTGAAGAATGTGAAAATATTTTTTCAAATGCATTCAACGCTGTGAAATTATTCAGCGGATAAGTTTTGGATCAAAAAGATGGCGATGATGTCAAAGAAGTACGCATACCAAAGACCCTCCTTTTTCATTGGGAAACAAACCAATTTGGTGATCATATACAAGAACAGGTTGATAAAATGGTACTAGAATTAAGAAAAGAGACAGAAATAATAGATTTAGAGGACGACAGTGCTCTTGATGAAATTTTCGACAACACAATTAATTCATTCGTTCCACCTGATGACTATGACGTGGTGGGTAGAATGTTAGACACTGTATGCGAAGAGGAAAGCTCAGAACAGGACGCAAATGTAGGGAGAGTGGCGGTGTTAAGGGTGACACAGCACGTTCACATGACGAAGAGGAGGTAAAAGTACATGGGTAAATAGGGGTAGGGACAACAAGATCACGCGATTGCGCATATTAAGAACCATTCAGAAACATCTCTGAAAAAGAGAGGAAGAGGTCTATGCAACGACTTTATCTGCAGAAAGCGGCGGAAAATTTGAAGGAAGCGTTAGAGGCTGAGAGGGATGCAAGTGAAAGTTGGATACCTTGTCAGTCAGTTGGTGTGAGTGTATCTGTTGGTATGATGTTTGCCAAAAGATTGGAATTTGACAGATTTTTCCGTAAACACTCCGCTTGCAATTGTGGCCCTCATGAAGTAAATATTAACAAAACTGCAACAACCCTCTCTTGACCTGTGGTACGGACACATGTCCAGCAATATTGAAATTTTATAGGCAGCCGTCGAGTGGAATGTGGCGTCAAAATAACCTCATAAATCACACCAACGAATGCGTAGGTTCTTTCGAGGAACCATCACAGAATAGTGCAGTGAAATATTGTTCAGCTGTTTACACAGAAAGACAAATAGCATGTATTTTGTTCAAAGACGTGCGCAAAAACCCCACTATATATTTCAACTTCTGAAATATCATCAATAGTTAAAGCGAAGGGAATCTATCGTTGACAACCTTCTTCTAGGCACGACCGTGCCATCCGTGCCGTCCTCATGAATCACATGACCAAAACCAGGAAAATTTAAATGGCCGCTATGGAAGGGTATGCCAAACTACCGCAAGAATAGGGACATGACTTCTGTATCTTTCAAATACGAAACGTGTCGAAAATGTTTTGAGCAGCAAAAATGGTTTTTATGTGTTGAAAAATATTTCCACATATATATTGTACTGTATCAAAAGAATGTAAATTTTACAGAAACTATCAATTTTCTCAGTACGGTTTGTTTTTCAAATTTTGAGGAACAAAATTATTGTGACAAGAGTCTAAATTTTATATATTTTTACATTCCCGAAGTTTTGAGTTATCTGTTTTGACTGTCAAAACAATTTCGAAGACTATCGAAATTGCTTAGACTGTCAAACATGGTAATTAAAAAGAAATGTCCCTATCCCTAAAATCCTGGTCCTACAATGTCATCCGTAATTTTCAGATGTGGTAATTCATCTTGTTCCTTTAAATCTTCTACTAAACATGGCTTGAATACGAATTTGTTCATAAACCATGATGATAAGGAGCGTAATCAGAGATGAAGAAACAAACGACGTCGTTTAGTTCTACCTCCATCACACCAACTTAGTGTAATCGGTGATATAATTCCAGTTGATCGTATCAAAAGCAACTTGAACTACGAAACCTCTGATGAAAACTGGCACATGTCTATAATGGAGAAAACCATATCCGAAGATTTACTAGAGCCACCACCAATTGAATTAGACGTTGAAAGCGGTCATAGATATGTATAATTGAATGACTTTATGGATGAGGTATTATGCGTTAGTCAGAGCGTAAGAGAGAATGACTGTAATAAACAATTATCAGTCTTCAAGAAACATAGTGGAAAGGTGGAACAATTTATTAAAGTTTATAAGAATTTGGACGATATTTGCAAATGTGTGAAATGACGCACGAAAGAGAACATGTTGAAGAAATGATTCAAGGTGGAGAATAGATTTTCAGAAAAGAGTATTAGCTAAGAGTTTTCTTGGAGGGATACCATCTATAATTTTCGCTGTCAAATTAAAAGTGTTCAGAGAGACGAATTGTACACAAAACATCCTGACCGTGTTTCAATTCGAAGTAATCCAATCAACTCAGAATTGGGTGTAAAAGTGGTCACATTACCAGAATAATGCTAAAGATGTCTGAGGATAGAAGTATTTCGTGGCATACACTTGATGCCGATGGAGAGCAATCGTTCGTTGCCATGGTCCAAACATACAGTAAAAAATCACAGACACCGCTAAATACGTCTGCATTGAAGTTTTATCCACTTCACATGTCTCTTTTCAACTTCAAAGAAGAATGGAGACGTAGAATAATGGCATCTGGGGACTCAATAATTGGACTCATTCCTTTATAATTCTCAGAGTTAACTCCGCAAGGAGGGACGCTTTACACGAAAATATTGAATTCATATTTCAGCCACTAATGAACGTGGCAATGAAAGGGGTGTCTTTACAGACAGCAGATTTAAAGAATCTTTGTGGTCACTTTATGCTGGCGTCGCATGTAGCTGATATTCCGGAAGAAGAGGATATTTTTAGTGTAGAGAGGAACAGGAACACAAGTTATCCATGCCACATGTCTTTAATTGGAAAAGAAAGTTTTGGTTGTGTTACCCATTCCGCAGAAACGTCTGTACTTGATCCTTTTAAAATGTTCAATTCTGTAAAATGTTGGAACGAAAAAGTCGCAAACGATTTTAAAAAGCTCTCCATGATAGAACTACCACATGTTCTTAGCTTGTTTCCGTTTGATAGTATACATCCATCGGTTGATATATATATGCAATCTTTGGTTTCGAACCTATGCATAAACTCTCACTTGGTATCTCCAAGTTGTTGAAAGAGTGTACTGTATTGTATCTGAAAGATGTAGAACGGGTGAGAATGTCAATAATAACTCTCTCCAGAGAAGGGCAACATATAACAATGATTAAAAAGTCAATATTATCTCTTCTTGATGGGTTCCTTAGAGAGGTTCAGTGCAGCTCACCTGGATATGGTCTTCATGTGGATTTATTTAAAGGAATAAAAGCTGGTGGTCTATCAGGTGTTTTCACTGAGTATGGTATTGTAGGTATGCTGGAAGCAGCAGATCACGAATGTATCGATATGGTATCTATTTTTCTTGCTTCACTTGTTGATACATGTTGCGGAGACTTTTGTGTAGTGCCTGTGACATATTTTTTCGTACAATTTGTCTATCTCGTAGACTGTAATTGTCGAAGAAATAGAAGGCCGACATGGAGTGGTGAAGACCTAAAAGAATTAAGTAAATTAAGTAATGATTTCAAGGTTCTTCGAGTAAAGACTTATGGTAGATACTAAGCTTCTAACATGAGAACAAGCAAATGGCATATGCTTAATCATCTTTTTAGTGCCATAATTCGGACAGGAGGTCTTGGGTACCTAACAGGTTCGATTTACGAGAAGGAAAATATGTCATTTAAGGAAGCCTATGAACTCACCTCGAAACGTTCCAAATATGCCATCAGTGAGACTATTCGAAAACAAGATGAGAAAAACTATATCCCGAAACTTCTTAGCAAGAGGGCTGTATCTGCTATTCCAGAGAAGATAAATGTAAGAATAAGGCAAGCTGTGGGGATGATGCAGCGTTCTTAGTACAATCCGAAAAATCTGTAGCATTTATAGATCTTGAAAATACAAAAATATTATCTACATCAATAGATATGGATTAATAATTTGGTAGTTCAATGTGAAGTTATGAGAGACTTAATTATAGTTATGGGCGGGCGAAGTTGGTCTGTCACAGTTGGTAATCCTGTTGAGAGATCATATGATGGTGATTGGGATACCATTGAATGTTGCACGTAATACGAAGATTAAGTTTCCAGCATCAGCTTATGTTTCGGGCTACATAGTACCAACGTTGGACAAAATAAATTCTGGCAGTGACGTATTTATGGAGAAATCAAACTACAGAATGTCACATCGCATTATTGAAAAACGAAGTTTTTATCAGAGTACAACATCACGTCTTCATTCTATTATGGTAGAAGGGGATAATGATGAGAACTACCCCACACCCAATCTCCTTTATCTAATTATGGTATCCCTAGTGGCCTTAATAGTAACAGGTCGTCTGATGATGTAGATGATTACTATGGGTGGATGCTATCAAATGAAAATTACAGCGGGGGCTACAAAGAGCTATGTAGATGTTTGGATGACATGTCGCGTACCGCGAATTGTTTAACTAGAACCCGTACGGTAACTGTACAGAAATTTAAAGAGGACTCTGTATGGGAATCTCTGGTTCTCGAAGAGGGTAGAAAAAGTATTCACAAAACTATTCTAGAGTTGAAAAATACGTTGGATAATAAACGAGGATATTGTGGAGGGAAAAGCTCTAAAAAATTTAGTCAAGGGCAGCGTGTAAGGTCATCCATGACTAAATCTCAAAAGCGTAAATTTAGAAAATGACGTAATTCCTTTTCCCACTAAAAATGAACGGTTACAGTTTGGAAGAGAAGAAAAAGTAAAGAACGAGAGTATCATTTCTTTTCTGAAAAGATTGATTATATGGCATATTATTTTGCGTAAAAAAAGTGACTGACCAACCATGAAACTTGAAACAGCGACGAAATTGTTCAGGTTCAGGTTCATGTTCTTGCTCATGTTCTTTGTCATGTTCATATTCATGTCCTTTCATTTGTTTTGCCTTTTTTGTTGATGATATATATGGTATATTATATTGTGTAATTTCTATGCATAAACTATCGTCCTAAGTAGTCCCTTTCTGATAGTATCAAGCTGCACCAGTTTAAATGTACAACTTCATCCATTAAGAAACCAAATTCCCTCAGCTATTTTTTCTAGTTCTATCTCATGTTCATGTTCATGTTATTGCTCATGTTCATGTTCTTGCTCATGTTCATATTCATGTTCATTGTCATGTTCATATTCATGTGCATTTATTTGTCTTTGCATTTGTCGTTGATTGATTATATCGCATATTATTTTATGTAATTTCTATCTACAAAATATCCTTCTAAGTAGTCTCTATCAAGCTGTATCAGTTTAAAGGTACAAGTTCATCCACGAGGGAACCAAATTCCATCAGCTCCATTAGGACTGGTAAAAACAGTGACTGAACGACCATGCAACTTGAAACAGCAACGAAATTGTTCATGTTCAGGTTCATTTACTCCCTGCTTTCGTGTGTGGCTACGTGAAGTATTAAACTGTTTTGTAGGTGTGTATGACGAAGGTACGTCTGATAGTCGGTACGTTTCTTTTAGTAAAGTTGATCGTGATCTGGGGAGAGAACCATCCCCAAGTTTTACTTGGTAAACTGCCGGGCACTTAATTGTATACTAAGCGGCCGGCAGTGAAAGAAGGGTACTGTAAACTGTAATTTTTGCTGTATACAAAGATACAAAACGAGTAGAAACTAACATCCAACATCGTGGCTTAGTGGTCGGGAGACCCTTTGCTAGACGAGTGGATTTCCAGTTCAATCCCCGGAGGGTGCACCCCGGAACGGGCCCCGTGTCGTGCAGGGTAGAGCCGGCATTGACCTTTCTGGAGATGCCGCTTTTTCTGCCTGGTGGCCCGGCCATTTGGAAAGTTTTGATTGGCTCAGCGGCCTCAGATGCCACGTGTACAGTGGCACAAAGGAAGCGATGTGTATCGATTTATCGTTCCAGTGTGACAGACGATGGAGTATTTTATCACACGGCAACATCAGGGATACGTTCAGGAACGACAACTTATTCTTAGTTTTTTCACTTGAATTAGGAAAGACGGCTCCAGCGCATTGAGCTGCTGTCCGACGATACTGGATATCGTGCGTCTTTATTATTGGTACTTCTTCAAGTGCATAATATCACACGGAGTACTATGGACTGTTAGCGAAAGAGAAAGAAAACGGTAAGGAGATGGTTAGGATACGTATTTAATTTATCTATTAATTTCCTTTTTTCCACTTGAGAGTGAGCGAGAGAGAGAGAGAAAAGGGTAATGGCTAGGTTACTTACGGAGTGTAAGAGATAGAAGACGGCGATTATTAGGATACGTACTGAGTGCAATTGACGATTGTGCAAAAAAATGTTTCAACGGAAAAGGACAAAATGAGGCAAAGTGCCACTTATCCTTGTCTAAAAAAATTTGAGATACATTATCTCATTAGAGAATTATTGTTTAGCGAATTCAATTAGAAAATGAGTTAAAAAGTGAGACACGTTTCACGAAATTTGTGAAGTCATTTTTGAATGAATTTCTATTTTTGGATTGCTGTTTAATCATAATTCAGTTATAATTAAGTAAACTGACTTACTGTTTGGGGCATGCATTTTCATGCATTTTATAGTCTATGGAAGAGACAAATTTTCCTCCATTTTGGGGCATGCATTTTCATGCATTTTAGTCTGTGGAACA
>JAULBU010023465.1:5572-18471 GCA_032358235.1 Odonthalia washingtoniensis
TCAATTAGCTTTAGCTTCTCACCAACAAACCGCCGCGCTATGTTGTTATTATCGATTAGAATTCGGACAATTATAATGGAGTAGCACGATTTCATATGCTCCCGCCCCTACGATCACGTTCTTTCCTTGCTTTCCTGTACCTGGCTCCTTTCACTGCTTTATGGGAAAACACATGATTCAGCATCACTTCCCTGCGACAGCAAAGAATTTCCAGCTTCACTACAGTTATAGGACTACCCTCCCTCTGTTGCAGAAGGATTGAATGAGGACGGAATTGAACTCATGTATCATCTTAATTCGTTTGATTGGACGTTGCCGTCCCTGTTTACCAATGCTGCCTCAGCTGCGTTTCTCGTGCTCTTTTTTAAATGTCGTAAAAATGTCAATATTTGGTTACTGATCTGTTGCTTCATTGCTACCATATATTGGGTTGAGTGAGAGTTTTGGATCGCGTTTTGCATCATCGTGGGAATCATTTTCCGTCCAGGTTGGGCGTTTTGAATTTCAAACCACAGTCCAATCTGGTCCTCATATAACTTTATCAGATAAAAACCCAATCCTTCCCCTATTTTACTACAACATGCGCAGCCTCCATGCAATGGAATGATATGAAGAGATATTTCAACTTCAACTTTAGCCAGCATCGGATTTTTAAGCTCTTCTATACAACAATGGCGCTCGCTATTTGTAGATTGATTCAAAGGCTATACTATAGCTTGTGAATCAGAAAAACATTTAGTAGAGCTGTTGCTAGTAGCAGCTCTACTAGGTGTTTTTCTATCTTCATTATTATAATTACAACGTAATACATGCGTTTCATAGTTTGTTCGTTGTTTTTATCTCCAGAGGCATTTTTTGCATGTAAAAAATTGCTTCAAAGTCATACATCCTATATCATTCTCTTCCGTGGTTAAAGTCCATTGTCGAAATGGATTGTTCTTCGAATGTCAGACTCGCTGCCAATTAATCCATCGCGTACATCAGTGGGTGCAACACACTCTTCCCCACCAATTATTTAAATCATTGTAGTGCCATTTAGGAATCATTGGATACAATGAATATGATATGCAATGTATCCAAGGGTTCCTCCTGTCACTAATTAAACCAGATCCACTGAATTCTATGTCCGCCATGGTATTGTCGGAAGCAGTAAGCTTATCAATGAACACAGCCTGATACCATCCGTGTATTTTGCTCATGAACATAATCTTCACTCCTGTCTCGAGCCTAACAAAGTATGGTCCATCTCTACCAACAATCAGACGATGCTCCACTTCATTTCTAGAAAAGGCCTCTACTCGTACAGTTTACATTCTGTAAGTTGTAATTATCGTTACTAGTCCCCACATAATCATCACCATATTCTAATACAACGCTTTCGTATACATTACCGTCATTGAAATTTCTGTCACTGTAAAAATTATCAACTCCCTAGCAACTATTGTTTGTGTCATCAACTTCTACAGCTTGCACTGTGTTCTAACCTCTTTCAAATCTATTGAAATATAGCAGCTTGGATTCACCTACAGAATGTTCAAACGTTCTACCTTCATAAATAAGTACACCCTTTTTCCAGTTCTATTTCTGAGATCCATCCAAGAGCTGCTATTTTCTTTTTTCTTTTTGCCCTTTTCCAAAAATCTATTTAATTACAATCCCGATCTTGACCAGATCAACCCCTGTTTTCCTCAAACCGTCATCATAACCAACGCTTCAACAACATCCTCCAGTAAAATCACATCCTTCTTCGTTTCTGTAACAAATTTCACTACCAGCCTCTTCGCTATTGCGAGGTGTGCTTCTACCATATTCTGCTCGTTCTCAGCAACGGGATGGACCACCCCCATCAGCTGAAACTCATGTCTTTCACAAATATGCAATGTAATTGCACAAAAAGACCGTTTTCATAGTACCTCACGTTGTCTGTCACAATCCAAACCTTTTCACATTTTTCTAATTCTGTCCGAACTCGGAACAAAACTGCTTCCAGTATTGAAACTTTCTCAGTACAATCTTGTGTTGTGTCATTCTGAACAACACTATTCATAAAGAACATTACCAAATAGTCCTTTGTCTGATTTCCGTTTCCGCTGTTACTTCTTTTCTCCGATTCATTACCGACACGCTTTTTTTCGGTCTCTTTTCGGACTTTTTTTATCACCTTTTCTATTTCGTCCCTCATTTTCTTGTTTTCGTTCTTCTCCTCATCTGTAGCTCAATAAAACACACCCCTTCTATGATAGAACATTCTCCGTTTGCGAAAGAACTGCGCAGTAGACTCCCTGCATCTTAATGATTCTAGTTTCAGTTTGTAGTCCATAAAAAGCACACATATTTTCCAGCAGGCCCGTTTTGCAAATTTGTCATAATTTTCCCGATACGGTTATTCTGAGCACGCATGCGATGTGCATTCCCCATGTATAAACGTATCTTTAACATTCAATCATCTAGAACCACATCGATTTTATCATCGCAATCTTGGAGACACGATGATATGTCGTCAATAACTTTGAAGGTGGATAAACATTCCGCTCATCTAACAAATATTTGGACTTTGTTACGCCCGTGTAACAAAGCAAAGTTAGTGTCATGATATGGTTCTTCATCAACTTTACTTACATGTGTTATATAATTGTATTTTAAAAACACAGAAACCCCATATAATTGTTCAATACGGTCTTACAGTTTCTCATTTTCTCTCACTTCTTTCTGATCAATTTACGTAACTTTGCGTATGTTTTCATTTAGCAAACAATTCAGAATGTAATAAACACAAGGCTGAGGTTTGACCTGACCCTTTTTCATCTCATTTTCAACGTCTATAAATAGCGTTCTGCCTACATTCCACGTGTCTGCTATGAAATTTTGTTCCAAGAACTATTTTCGACACATCGCTTCTGTTGACGTCTTCCTCAATACTGCAGAAATATTCCTACTATGTCCGTCACAATTTACTCGTTTCGTAGCCCACGATAGCGTTTCGAAATTTTTGCCTCGCAGAATGAACACCACCACTTGCTTACTGCATACTTCAATCTTAAATGTCGGAAAAGAATCTACTCCCATATGTCTGTTTTTAGATTATTCTCTCATTTGATAAATTTGACCAATCATCTTTGGCAAGTTTCTGCGATGCAGTGAAACCACTAATTGTCACTGATTTCTTTTGGGAATCCATACTTCCGTATTGAAAGTTTATAATATCATCAATGTTGTTTCAATACACGTGCTCTAGCTACTGTAATTTACCTACCTCCGTCGAAATTTTATTTACTTATCGGCATGTTTTTTGCCATATATAAAATGACTAGGTCCGACAATATCTCCACATATTCCCATTCGTTTCATTCAAAACGTTCCACACTTCAAATAAATACTACCACCTTTTGAACAGAACGTTTTTCGAAAAATGGGTTCATATTAGACACCATGGCATTCAAATTGCTTTGAACAGTATTCTTGCAGTCTATAATACATAGTTTCTCTTAATACCTGAATAATATCAAAGTAATGTAAGAGTAGAGATGATTAGTACATTACATACAGTAAATGCAACGAAATACATGAATGGAAACAAAATGTTTACTTTCCATGAATTGGCACCGTCCAAATCATGCTGGCTAACTTTTCGTCATATATTTGTAACGTTTTGAAGGAAAGCAACCGGAATGAATTTATAGCCAACCACTATGTAAATGAGTAAATGATAAAGGAACGATAGAGAAAGGAAGGTCAATAATTATTATTAAGTGAATGATAATTATTGAAGGTTCATTTTACAGTATTTCTGAAGAGTCATTTTATACTACGTTCGAATGTTTATTTTGAATTATGACAGAAAAGGAGATAAATACTAGAACAATAAACAAAATTAAGAAAAGAAGGGTATCCATCACACCCGAAGCTTAACCATAATCCGATATGTATTTTGCCGATAGCCTAAAGCAAAGTTGGTAGTAAATACTCATAAGCGAAGCGGTTACAAGACACACTATACAAAAGACAGGATCCTGGAGAATCAGATACGCATCAGTCAAACGAATATATCAATATCTCTGGTGAAATCAACCACCCGTCGACATTCGTCAACTTTTTAACGACTGGATGGTAAATTGGTGCTGTTTAAAGTCCACACATGGCAACAAGGGGAGAAGAAAGAGAGGAAGTATTAATTTGTGAGATGCTGCAAGCAGGTTTTACGAAATTTGTGACAAAAGTGAAAATTGTTGAAATGGAAGGTAAAAGAGATATATTTTAATCGTCACTTGTCACTGCATTCTTATAGTACGCGAGGAAAAAATATTGTAGGACAGGAACAGACAGGAAAGTGATTAGAGGCTAGAAATAGTACTGTGTACAATGGATTCTAAATTGTATATTTTGAATCCATGAATTTGTCAATTTCTCAAGATATTGCTATGGTAGCAGGGACCAATTATATAATTTGTGGAGAACGTGAAATGTGTTACGTAACACTTCAGTCTTTTAATATATGAGGTCAACGTGTCGCGAAATTGGATAAGCCCAACGAGGTTAAAATCCATAAATTTATTTTACAATGATTGATATATGGAGTACCGATCTAAAACTAATCTTTGATATCCTTTACTGCTTTCGAGAGGGGAGAAAAATGTTTCTTTGTATTTCAATCAACATTTAGTAGTAATGCTTAATGAAAGTGGAAAAAGTTCGAACTGACGACCTTTTCATTCCAAAGTGGTTATTTTGTCCACCGAGCTACAGTGCCGAACTGCACAAATATCTGCTACCTGTCCATAATATCACATTAAACTGAATACAGTTTGTGCCAAGAATGATTCAACAATGATTTTCCTTCTTAATGATTTATGATCAATAAACTAAGCTGAAAAGAACAAGGGGTTTCTTTTCACGAAGATATTCGCACCGTCAGAAAAGCGCCCCTGACTCATTATTCCACTTCTACAAATAACCTCGGATTTGTTACATATGGACCTCAAACCGGTGGTACGTCTACCTCGTTAGTGTAACTCAAATCTAATCAAGTTGAAAAATATTGCAGAACTGATGAATGACATCGCCTCGCTATTATTAAACATTTTAAACTGAAATGCTGGCAATCGAAACCCAAAATGAAACAGATAAAAAACTAAAAGGTTGTGTACAGAGATGTAGCAAAACGGGATTTGCTATTGTATACAATATTCAAGAATTAAAGAATCACCTGCCATTTGGTGCGTCAACTCCCTTTCGAAATTAATGAGAACACGTGCATTGGAAAGATGACAGCGCAGGCGAAGAAAGTCATGGTGCATGTAAGGAAGGAGTGTGAGAGCGAATGTTGTAAAGTGGTGATTCATAGGGTGCTGATAAGATATACAATTAGTTTGTGGACAGCTACGGGAAGGAAGAGCGATTAACGAAGAATTTGGTAATGGGTATTCAGGATGAAAAATGCGAAACAATGGTGGAAAGGACGTTGATCTCGAGTCTAGAGAAGAATATAACAGCTAATGAGATGGTGCTTTCGGTTGGAACTGGGGAGGATGGGTATGAAACGGAAGAGGACAGTATGAACAAACAGGTGTTGAAGGAGTAGAAATAGCGGGAGATGCGGAAGGGGAAGAGGATAACACACGAAAACATAGACGTATAGTTAGTGTGTGATTTGGGAATCGTTTTAGAAATTCCCGTACTGAATACATTGCTGTGATCGAAACCGATATTCGGATGTGTAGGATTAGAAGAATAAAATGTAGTGATAGCTGCATATAGGACGCTGTACAGTTCTTTCTTAGCCCGGAAAACATTTAAAGTTTGTCCTGGGGGACTAAAAGAATTAGGTATGAGGAGATGTGATAAACTTTTCAGGCAATTATGCGGAAACAACGTTGGAGGAAGTTTGGAGAAATTATAGTGGGAGAGAATGGGGAGGTGATTTATTTGGACGGACAGGTTTTATTAAGATGGCACGTACACTTACAAAAGGTGAACAAACTCAAAACAATTGTTTGGAATACGTTTTGGCAGCACTAGTTTACGAACAGTTAAAAACATTATGGAAGGTTGTGCAGAGGGAACATATGATGAACCCACAGGGATACCTTTTGAAGTTCTTAGACGGGATACGGGAATACGTAAAGTATAGTTACATGCACCTTGTCTGCTCGGAGAATGACGTATGCTATGATAAGAACTAAGAATTGTGTTCGGAACCATGTGGTAGTGGTTATGGAGCTGATAGTGAGATGGGGGTTAGATCGAGAAGCAGTTGTGCAGATTGTATGAAGCTATTTCAGGTTATACGGGAAATCCATTGATACACGACGAAGGATACTGATGCGATAACTGGGGTGGTGCGGGTGAGAATTTTAAGAAAGTTTTGGACCACCAGATGAGGGAAAAGATGCAAGACGTTATAATTATGAAAGATTTTACGGAAATCACCAATAAACCTATGAGGACAGCTGCTATGTATTTGGTGGATTAAAAAATGAAGTTGGAACCGATTCGCCTGAGAGAGATAAGTGTTGGGTTTTTGGGAAAAAAAATTTCGTGGCTTGGACTCCATGCCACGAAATTCCACGGTCGGAGCCGTATTGTTTTACATGGACTGGAACTGCAACAGCCCTGTGGAGGGAAGTGGGGGGAAAATGGAGAAGAGATTGTAAGTAACGAATACCACGAAAGTAATGAACCAATTAATTCTAAAGACAACCGCAATGGGCGATAAGACTCATCTACATTATGTTTGACGATATAATTACCAATGATTACAAGCAGGACACATTTCCAGTTTTATCTATAATTGAAGAATTGTTCTAAAGATTGAAGGAGGAAGTAGCGAAAATGAAGGAGGTATGGGTGATGTCTGATAATTCGCGTTGCAACATATTTTTTGGTTTGCACCATGGTTTCAAAATACGGGGAATTATACACTCTGAGAAAGCTTGTGGAAAATGATTGGTTGATTCTCATTTTGCGATATCAATGCGACATCCACATGTGCACGTAACAATAAATGGACATAACGAGCGCGAGTTATATCATCAAGGCTCTGCAATATTCAGGTGGTATTGAGATTACAGCTATAGAGATGTTAACTATAATCAGGGATGGAAGTGGCTCATCGATGATGAAGGAAGCTGTTGGTTTAAAACAAATTGCGAAACTGGCTCGACTTGCGGAAATCAAATATGGGGATGTTATTGACGGTGTTGTTATTGTGATTGTTTATGTGTATTCGAGCTGCAAACCTACAGTGTACAAGTTTACGAAGTATAGTTCATCACTTATCGGTCCCGGTGAATCAGTAGCAGAGGTTGAAGATTTTCTTGACGGAAAAGGAGACGTAGAAGAGGCAGTAAAAAAGAGAACTCATCAAAATTTGAACCTATTGACTTTAGGGCTCGAAATGCACGTCGACCTGGCCGTGGAAACAAGTTAGGGGAAAATTATACAAATGCATTTCGGAATGATATAGTAGGTTGGTTTAAACATTTCACCGAGAATGCAGGGAAGAAATTGGGCATCGTGATGATGGTATCTGAGTTTGAACAAAGATATCAAAATAGTGATATCCTTCTAACTGAGCAACATATCATCCAGTTAATATCCTATATCAACAAGACATACAAGGAGAAGGGTGTTTTTCATTTGGTGAAGTTGCGTTCTACTCAACAAATAATAATAGGATCAAACATTATTAACGGAGAGATCAGTAATGGAGGAACAAGGGAAATAAAACCTTCTACTTTTGACCAACTAGTTGTGAGTTGGTGGAGAAAGATGCCGAAGTTGTATGGTGATTGTTTAGTGGACCTAATTATGGAGACTACATATTTTAATCCAGATCTTGGAATTGATATGATGATTTAGAGGCTGGGTTTGGACCAAAATTCACTTGTTGATGACTTCCATTCACAGAATAATATAAAATAAAAGGTTTGGACGCCCAAAAGAAAACAATTATCGGAATATGGTATGGTGTAACAAGAAGTTGGTAAGGAAAAGAGATTACATGTTTCATAAGTTGATTAATTATCATTCCAAAAACTGTAGTAGGATTATATTTTATGTTCAGAAATTTCGTAGTACTTGCATGTATTTCTTCGAAAGTTTCAAATAACGTTGCTAGAAATGGTCTTTGTAATGCATACCCACTTACATAAATTCAAGCTCGAAATACACTTAATGATGTTGGCGTCAAGTGCTTTTAAGGAAAAGTTTTACTTGTAATTGAAATTATCAATATCGTTGATGATATTATCCGGAAATATTGTACCATAGAAGTAACTTTTAACACGAGTATGGTAACTAGGTTATGTGTTGTACTGTTTATTTTACCGATACAATTAATGTTTTAGCAACAGATGGTAGTAACAGTCCACACAATACTGCTTGAATAAATCGATTTATTCAGTTCAATGACTTTTTCATGAGCATGCTGTGAAAAGAAAAAAATTGTGTCACTATTCGTATATCTTTGAAATGTATACAACGTTTATTATCAATTCCTGTGATGAGGTAGGATATAAAAGTAATTGGAAAACGTTGGGAGCTTTATCATTATTATCACAAATCTATCTGTTTCACTCTTTACCATACTGTAGTTGCTTTTTGAATGTTTAACGATGTAACTCTTTGCTTTAATTTCAAGTAAAGATTAAATATCAGCGAAAAAATAAAAGACATATCCATTAATGAAACGTTGACATATATAGATTATTGTACCGTTCCCTGATTGAATCTAGGTACATGAAGATCTTAGTGTCCATGTACACTGAAACCGTCACCCAATGGTTATTACGAAGAGTCTTGGGAACCACAATTAGTTCATCATCCAGAGACATCCACGACTGCCAATTTGGTCCATCGGTGGACTGCCTGTTTACACTTTGTACCACTTATCTCCTTCGTGTTACCACATGGACAATAAGTTACAACCATATATTCATTTTTCAAGTTGTCCTAACCACCCTACCCTAGTTTATATCACACCAATATTCTATACAAATCTGACACAGTATCAGGAAGTCCCACAACAAAACACGTTGCCGAATACCTACTCCTTTACCCATTGAACGAGTTTAATTGTTCAAATAAACCATCTACTGCTGTTTTCACTCCATCGAAATGGTTACCTTCACCAATAAATATAGTTTGTGGTGTTGAAGTAAACCATGGCTCTTTTCAATTCTGAAACATCGTTTCTTGTCGTTACCACTCATGTATTCGAGATCGCACAATTACTTGCCAAACAACCGTAGATAACAGAAGGTCTTCCATTGGATGTGCGTTGAGAGAAAAGTGGTGAAACATACAGTACTTCCATTCCGTATCCAGATTATCCAGTCTCACCACCTGCTCTTTTGCTATCGAACGGAAGGAATTCCAAATTTGCATATCCGCCCGATCCGCATCTCATTGTTCTATTACATGAACTTGTTGATAATAAGAGTCGTTGTCGTTCTATTCATTTTACTCTCAACTACAACATCCTTTATTGGCACGATGAACAGCCGCTATGCATGGGTTGAATTCTTGTCACCGCCCTTTATCTCCATACTTTTACTCGATGGATGTTCTCTCTGAAATGATACATAAACTCCAAAACGAAACACAGTTTTGCTAAAAAGTATGGGAAGTGACCCAACTACGGCGCTTGAAATTAATTACGAAAAAGAAAAGATAATGTATAATTCAAGTAATCAAGAGGCACTGGATACACTATTGATCACCTCTCTCTCCCTCCACCCAGTATATATTTCACATGGTACTCAACTGGCACTGGACACACTTTTAACCAACTCTCCCCTCCTTTAGACGGACCATTCTAGTTAAGCCCATATCGAACACTGTATTACATGTTTCTTCACCAATATCCCGCGACGAAGGCTACTGTCTACGATTAAGCTTCTCGACGCTCTAATTTTACTATAAGAACGCCATTAGCACCTTTCTCATTTCTTCCTCTTTCCTTTTCCCTGAATTTCTTACTTTACAATAATAAACTTTCTAGTTTCTATTATTGACGACCCAGGTATTGATACCCAGGTCAAGAAGTCACTCAACCGGTATAGATACTGATTCGTGCTCGCCCTACAGTCCATTGTGCTGCCTTTATGGCACGAATTCAGCTCTACGACCATTCTCTGCATACTACAGCACTTATCGACCTACCTCGATATCTGCATACTAAAGTTCTCATTCACACAAGACCTATCGACCCGACTACCTTGCGTGACCCAAATTTCACAGAACAAGTGGCAGCGTACGGGCCAAAGGCGTTGATTTTTCACCGCCTCGCACCTGCCAATTGTCTGGTTAGGATACTGCTTGACAATCTGGATTCCTGTTTTCCTAAACAATTTACGAAAAAGAATACAACTAGATCCACAATCAAAACAAACTCATCGACATACACTAGTATAGCAACTCACGCCCTTCGAAGAAATGAATAAACAAACAAACAACAGATCAACATCCCGTACATTTCAGACGTACATCCCCTGTACGAGCACAAACATAAATTCATTACCACCATCACCAATAATAACATAGCATCAAAAAATTTCATAGAATCGCCTTTCTACTTTTCCATCCTAATCGTTGCACCAAATCTAACCAACCATACCCTTTTACCCTAATCATTGCACCAAATATAATCAACCTTTTCGTTTTCCACCTTACTGTTGAACCAGATCCTACCACAAAGGACGCACACACTAATACAGCAACTAAACAAAACCCAACGGAAGGGAAGAAAACGAACTCCCTACCCAACATATTCCCAGACGAAATGATCACGCGTTGCAAAAAATGCATTCGTCAGGCAGACTCAATCATGACGCGATCTGAACTCGAATTAGATCTCAAGGAAGCGGCCGAGGAATTCCTATTGGAATACCCAATCCTTGAGCAAAGAACCTTGCTCCTTCCGGATGAGCAAAAAGATCTGCCCAACAAGCTGCTTAGCACTCTCCCAGAAAGGGACAAGCTATTAGGTGAAGGGTAGTTCTCCATGCCCATAGGCCTACTGAAAGACATAAAATTACTATATGTTATGCCCGAAATTGCGCTATTTAAAGTACCCGCACTCGAGCTCGACCGACCAGACACAAAGCACTACACCTTACAACTACACTTATGGCAGGCTTCAGTTACCAGGCGCCCCAACTCTTACCTATTTAACATCATGGGCATCTTAAAAGAAGGTCGGGAAATAATTTTAAACCCGACTTCTCGTATACAAAACCCCACTCCGCCACGAGCCAATGATCCCACCCCTCCATCAGATAACACCTCAATACCCGATGGACCAGCTACCAAAGTATCAATACCATCTGAATCTCATCAGAAAACTGCGACCCAGATGTAACGAACTGATCCAGCATCGTCCCCCATGACCGAAGAACATCATCATCTACAAGGTCCAGTATAAGAAACTACACGAACCGGTTTTCATTGGCGCAGTCTGAGGGGAGATTCACGGCTGAATGAGTAAGTACAGCATCTACTCTCTGACAACAATCAGAGTGATGACTACCCCAGGTTCCTGCCAAGTTTCAACCTGTTCCATATGAACATGGGACAAATTTCTATGGCAATAGGTGGCCACTTCAAAGATCTTTGCTTCGGCGGCGAACTTGGAGAAAGATTTCCGAACGCTATGCGGGACTTAAATTGGTTCTTCTTCAACTGGAACTCAATGACACCAATAAATAGCTTTTATTCAACAACATTCTGATGTATCCGGCTAGATCATTCTACTCCACGAACGTATCGGACGACATGAGATTCAAGCAGATGACACAGATCATGCTCGCTGAGTATAATTCTGTGGATTATCAAATTGAAGACCAATCAAGAATGGACAGCCTAAGTTTATCAACATTCATACTGGAACACGAATTGACGGATGAAGTTATTGGTCTCTCAAAGCTGGTAACGCGTATAAACCTACAAAAACTTTAGGCCTGCCTCTTTCTCGCAACGACACTTCAATGATGAAAGTACTGAACTATGCAGTGACATCCTACGAATGGCCAATCATTTCAAAGACCAACTGCATTTCTGGCAACCACACCTTCTAGCGTTTCAAAACGGCTCTGGTGCACTACCTGACACTGAATAATAAGAAGAAAAAATTGAAATCGGACAAGAATTTCTCCTCCCATATGACCCTCTTCGCCCAATAAGGGAACCAACTCAAAAGATGTTTTGGAAACAGAAACAACTTTCGTCCCAAGAACCACAACAACCAAAAACATTTCAGAAATAATCCGTAACATTCGTCTACTCATAAACACCGAGGCAACAATCATTGTCCAAACAATAATTGCGCCAGTAATAGTTCACACTGCTACAAATGTGGAGCCTACACTTGGTCGCCTTCTAATCGATGCCAAAATGGTGTGATCAATAACTACATTACGAAAAGAATAGTAGAAGGGGAGAAATCCATTTATATATTAGCTGATGTAATAAATGGTTTTCAACAAGACCAGGAGCAAGAAACCAACAAAGATGACGCCCCAGTACCCGCAATGGACACGGACGAAGATGAAGCAGAGACCTTCACTACGCAATTGATCGCAATGGACCATCAACATGAGGAATACAATACCAAAGAGTTAGATAAACTTGATGAGTAAATCATTTCTTTCTAAATCGCGAACATGTTCTACTTTACACCGACATCACCATCAGACAGTACCACACTTCAAGACAGTACCACCTCACCTTCCGTGCCACCAGCATCCTCAGTTGCCTCACAAACTTTAATCGATTGCAATAACGTTCATGGAAATGAAGAAGCTATCTCTCAAGATAAAAACTTTATTGCGGCTTTCTCTGTGGACAGTGGTGCACCATGAAACGCCATTGGCCAATCATCCTTAACAAGAATGAACGAAGTT
>JAULBU010023476.1:0-29810 GCA_032358235.1 Odonthalia washingtoniensis
GAAGAGTATTGTCCATTATTTCCTACAACAAATTTTTTCACGAAATAGAGGACAATACAGTTTCGAACTGTAGGGGAAGTTCCCCTAATTCTCCCTTAGCCCTCCCCAGGGGGGAAGAATTAGGGGAGAAATAGCGATACAATAGTTGGACAATTGAACAAAAAAATGTTGAAGCAGTAATACATTATCGTTCGTAACGATAATTTTACAATTGTACACACTTATTTCCCACTATATTTCGAAATTCCGAAAGGGAAACAGTAAGTAAGAGACTGTATTTCCCGCGATACAGTCATAGTGTAACGATAATTTTTATGTTGGACATCACTTAAAATTTTTCTTTCAATAAACGTGGAAAGAAAAAGTACTGCACTAAATTCTGGGGAATATTCTGTTTATGGGATTCTGTCATCCAAGTGGATAGTCAATTTTAAACATTTCCAGTCTATCCACGTGGATGGTAATTTTTTTCAAATAAAAATGTAGTTCTATCCACATGTATGAACTGAAAATGTAAAAAATTATGCAATAATCTTTCACATTTCCAGTCTATCTACGTGAATAGAAATTTGAACACAGTACATTCGAAAAAAATTCGAAAATATTTAATATACTTTGAAGTATTGCTTTACGGTACCTGCAACTCTCAAACAGGGCTCAGAATCAGACGGCCTCCGCGGGAAAGTCTGACGTAGCAATCTTTTTATCAAAAGAACGTCTCCCACTTCACGAAAAATCTTATCTGAACAAATTCTCGCACGTTCATTTCAAATTTGAAGTAAGAACAATAGCAATCAACTTCCCCAATTCAACAGAATAAATTCAACTGAACAGGCAATTCAAGTCACTACGCACGTTCCGTGATTCGACCCTTCATTTACCTCCACCCATTTCTACTTCAAAAACACACACCTAAGCATTTTGAATACTATTCAGTATTTTCTAGTAACGACCTTTCATTGAAAACATAATCAAAAACCATCCATTTACTTCACTGCAATCATACAATAGGAACATCTATAACTTTCACCCTCGAACGCACCAATACGACCTTTTATCTCAACAATACCATCAACTACCACCAGCGAAACAACTAATACGATGCAAGGAATACTGAAATTCCATGAGGCTTGTTTTCGCGAAGCACAACATGCGCAGGATTCAAGTTGCAATAAAACAGCAGGGAAACGGGGATTGAAAACAGGGGATTTTGTACGCTAGCAAGGGATATGTAATTATACAATGGTGATGTGTGGTGTGTGGTGTGGCCACACTCAGCAGTGCAGGGGAGGCAAGTACGAATGAACTGCAGCAGCACTTAAATCGGACCACTCTCATCAGAACAGGAAAGGAGGACCAAGTTGTTATAAAAAACGTTCGTATTGTTTCCCAGAGTATGTAAATTTAGTGTCTTCAGCAAGAATCCCCAAAGTTTGCTGCTTCAAGACTTCTCTGTGATATGGTAAACGACGGATACTTCATCTGGGAGTCGAAGAGTCTGGTGACATATGTGTATAGTGGAAGAGGTGCATCATCATCACTGTCTGGTCAGACAAGTAAAACATCTCAGGCTGATGATGAACAATTGGATACACAATATGGTACAGAAATCGTTGTTCGTGAGTTCAACTTGGAAGAATATGAATATATGAATATATGGATGACCATATTTCAAATAACTGATGTCGAAACCCTTCTTCGTGTGATACATAGCGACAATCGAAATGACATCATTGATTCTATAAAGAAGGAAGGATTTTTGTCACGTAAAATGACATTAGCGGTGACCAACAATCAGAGAAAGAACAAAGGGGTTGAAAAGTTTGAGGAGTTGACCGAGATGAAGAATGAAAAAAGGCACCTGAAGTCTGGATTTACGGTGGTCGTGGTTAATGGGAGGCATCAAGAATCCTGTTTGCGTGAACTGGCTGCAGACAGCAGCCACCAGCAAAATTGGGAACGGAAGCATATCCGGTTCTGTGCAACATGCCAAAAATATTGTATTCCTTTAAACGATTGGGAAATAATTATCCACAGCCAGACAAATAACGTAAAATCTGAAATTTTGAGAGCAGATTCTGGTTTTATGGATATTGTTCAAAGTATCATCAATTGCTATGTTATTTTTGAATCACAATATAACGTTCCATTCCGCGATGTGCGGATTACCGATATAGTTACAGATGTGATGAGTGCTCATTTTCCTCGAGGTAAAAGTCCAACTCATTATGAACATTTTGATCTAGTGGCCAAGTTTTTTCTTGAAGATGCATCAATAATTGGTATTATCAAGCCGTTCACGGAAGGTAGTGAATCCGAGACGAAGGGTGCGTTAATTTTGGCTCATGTCGATGACGTAACATTAATGGCGGCTGAAATGGTTCACTTGCCGTACATGATGTCATCGACTAATGAGTACATCACCAATATCGAAAGACCATCACCTTTTAATGCGTCAGCGTTCTACAAAGCATTCGTCATCTTTATGAATGGTATCAGCGACATATTGCAAGACACCATGACTTATGTCATGTCTTTTGATGAATTAATGCTTATGGATGTATAACATCGGAAGGGTGCTCAAATAGAAATCAGCTGTCTGTTTACAACGCAGATAAAATGGTATGAGTAGGGAGAAGTAAAAGAAGACAAATAGAGAGGTGCAGAATGGAGTATTTATGAAAAGGAGAAGAGGAACGCAAAGAACGAATCTAAGGCCGTGCATCCCTTTATAAATGCGGCGTGAGATTTCGTTCTCCACGTGTGTCTCAGGTGGACTTGCCTAGATTGTTTGTGTAAGCCAGGGGTGACACTGTGTACAGTACTTTTGATTCAGAGAGGATCAATGTACTGCTATGCTCCGCCACGAATTATGGTGTGTCGTGGTTGGCCGCTGACCTGTAGGCTGGAGCCTAATTTTGTTTGTTATTAGTGTGGTCTATTTCACACTTCTTGGCAATCAAGGCCAATCCACCTAATTGGTCAGTAAGTGCATCGATTTCCGTCTCAACATTTGAGACTCCGGTGTAGAGACCGACAAGGAGTGGCCGTTGTTTCTTCGTGTGTATCGCACCGTTCATCAATGGGGAATCTTATGATGATCCTTGCAGTCCTGTGAAAGGAAAGTCTCACCAATAATTCCAAAATTACCGAACTACTTTCTTCAATGAAGCATGGTTGTTCTCTCCACAGTATATGTAGAAGGCGACTAAATCTAGCCCCTTAATCATTGCTGATCACAGCATGAAAAACTTTGCTTCTTCACCGAACACAGACTTTTCCTTTAACTCATTTATCTTCCTCATCGAACTCGTCAAGCTGTCAGAAGTAAGGGACGCTACAATCCTTTGTCGAATGATCTACTTGGACTCCTCTGTATTTTTAAACGCTGTGGAAAGTGCCTCCTTCACCACTGAGGTCGATACACCTTCCACAGTCAACTTGCCATCGATAGTGAAACGTTGGGAAAAGAACTTGGATGCCCTTCCATCAATATGAGCGAGACGTTCAATAGACTTATCTTCCTAATTGTTCCCACGGAGCACAATGTTCTGAAAGTAGAACATCAACAATTCCACATCTCCATCACCGGTAAAGATACAAGGGCGTTCATCTTGTTCCTTTTAGGAGAGTTCCATGCTAGAGTCAATTCGTGATTCTTGAGTTGGAAACGTAGAGATGCACTCCAACAAAAAGAAAAAAGGAAAAAAAGGAAAACAAAACAAACGTTTCTTCCTCCTTTACTTACCTGCCCTCCCCTGCCATTCTTCTTTTATTTCCCCCCGACCACCAGCACTCCGCCGTTAAGTTGCAATATACTAGTAGTTATTTTGTATCTCACAGGTGTACACCTGTGGAATCAAAATCTGTAAAATCGCGATTTAGCCGTTGTCAAATTAGACGACGGCAAGTTCGAGAATTAAATTAAATTGGATTCACTGTACACCTTTACAATTACAATGTATTTTTACTGAATTCCTACAGTATCTGATTCAACTTTCTTTCTTTGAGACGCGATGTGGGATGCGCCACTTGTACAATGAAGTGTATTCATGTTGCTCCAAGCTGATATGGAAGATCGATCTCAGGATGGAACTTCCTGAATTATAAAACAACTAACAACAAAATAGAGCACTGTTGAAACTATAACATGTCATACAGTGTCATGAAAATATAACCTGCACACAGATAACACGCAACACGGTCATTACTTGTTAGTAAACAGTATTAAAAGCATAATGAAACTGTTCAGGTAACCATGACATGTTTTCTTTCTCTCCACAGCTCTGATCACCACAGCTAATGTTCCAAATCAAACCACAATGAAAATACTAATAACGCATATCCGATAGCATAAAAAATTAATCTCAAATATTACACCTAATTACGAAGAATTACAAATTCAGAAATAACAAAATATTTGCGAATTCACTATACAAAATATAGTATACCATGCAGAATCAAGCACCAGACCCCCTAACCAATTTAACAACAAATACCTTACATTCCAAAGTTTCCAATACACCATTTTACTATTCCAACTTTGAAGAAGTATAACCTCGAACCATGGTTTCTATTATTCCGATATGAATCCGAAACTCTTCAGGTATCACCACTAGTATAGTACATCAACTCTATATACAGTTAGATGCATCAGAAATAGATAACCACGCTCACGAGCGTACCATTAACGTCAATGCCATTTGGCGTAGAAAATGAAATTCAGTAACCAAGGCACCCTGATTACTCATTGCGTAATTTTATCTCACGTCAAGCAACTATGGTAATGACACACCCCAGGTGACCATGACTTCTTAGAAAAACAATCATTTGATACAATAATTAATAATTAGAAAACACCAGACGAATACTTCGAAGCTCACAATAAATTTCGAATGCTGATGACAGCTGCCAGGTACCTAAACATACAAAATTAATCAACCAAGATGAAATTTATAATAATTGGAATAAGACACCACCCAATATACGCATACTTAACTCCACTATGTCCAACTTATAATATTATTTATCCATAGTTGTGTTAAGTATGCGTATGTTGGGTGGTGTCTTATTTCGTTTAGTGCTTGAATTGTACGGGGCATAATATGCCTCCTACAATTGAAGCACTAAAAACAATGATACGACCAATGAGAAATAATAAATTACAACCATCGACTACAGAACCATTTGTCACACAAGATACTCCATTAGTTCCCCAAAAACAGCATTTACACACCCATACTAACGGCAACTGCTGTAGATTATATGCCACCAAGTATGGAAGAATCCTAAACAATTCCTATGTACAATGAAAATATCTCTATAATCCAAAATTTATCAACCACAGAAAATACAACTGATATCATCGTCTACACCAAACAAAAAACTGGAACCAATACAATTAAATTACACAAATACGAGTGCAACAGAATCTGCCAACTCATTAATATACTAACAACTTATTACTGACCACAACTCCCCACCAATCTCCGGTGATGAAACGAACCCAGATAGTGCAGAACATCGAACACATTCTCTTCTACCTGGTCCTGACATGACCGAACTAACACAAAAGTCATATTCACTCACAGATACAAAACATCCTACTCCCATCACGCACTCTTTAACCATGTCTGAACAAACATAAATTGTGCTAATAACAACAAAGGTAATCACATCCCCAAATATACCTGAAACAATAATGTCTGTCTGCGGTATAGCGAGGAACAACAAAGCTTTGATATTCACAAAAGAAAGGGATTAAAAAACATTGACATCGATATTACCAACAAAACTTTTCACAAAACCAATGGCCCAATCGTATAATTTTTCCTATAAAATTCCCGGTTAAAAACGAATAATTCAAGGACCGACTCGCAAAACACATCAAATCCGTAAATTCCCTTCGTCCCAATATCCCACCCACTAGGTGGGATATTGGTGACGAGGGGGATTGATTGATTTGATGGGTTTTGCGAATCAGTCTTAGAATTAGTGATGTTCGGGAATGTTGAATTTTCAATGTGTAGTACCCATTGAAAATTCAACATCCCCCAACCCTACTTTGAAAAGAAAGAAAATTTTCATCAAAGCAACAAACATCAACAATATAGAACAGCTAAAAAATCGCTTTATATAATCTTTCGCACTATCAGTCACGACTATTGTAATGCACGAACTTATAATCAGCCTTCACCTCTCATTCAATCACTCACAAATCTCCCGACTACTCAAAATAATCAACAGCCGATTGTATCCAGCACTAAATCATATTACGATACCAGCATAAATCGTATGCTGAAGACAGTGCTTCCATTACATGCTCCGCTTGCACAGAATGAAAATCAGCATAAAATTCCGCACTAACGTATCACAACACAGCACATACAAATATCCTGGAGTCTCCATAGCCAGTGAAGAAATAGGGTCAATAAACCATCTACCGACAATATAGTGAATTTTATATAGACGTACTCGACAAAGTGGAAGAATCCTGTTATGCCTTCCGCACCTTCAAAATACATAATGAACAGACCATACAAAAATATGACACATTTCCACCAATCAAAATAGTATCAAAATATCTAGTGCCAAACAATGGCAAAAAGCACACGATGATGAGATTCAACATCTCAGTGAAAATAATGTCGAAAAATGGATACAAAACACATCCATAATACAGAATGAAAGACCAACACTTTGACTAATAAACTTCAAAATTAAGTACGGATAGAAAAGAAACCAAAGTAGTGAAATAACTGCCATGAAAGCAATAAGTTCCGTACATGGAGACCTTATAAAACCATCCCTTCACCACAATCCAGACGAAATGAGCGCTTACTCCACAAAAAACACCATCTCGACCCACATTTTCAAATCCACGATACAAAAACAATACTATCCCGCATTTAGACATACTATCATCTTTCACGTACGAAAAATATGGCACCAACCACGAAGTATATGTAAAACAATTCCCACTTGCAAACTTAACATACACCATTCTAGACTGCGATTGAGGCATACTCATATGAACCTTTCAGGATCCAAACCGCCCTTCAACATTAACCGCCCCGGGCTCTACAATCAACTAGTAGGAAACAGTATTCGCAATGCGACACACAGACCAATATTTTTATTTAAAACAAGCTAAAAATAGAATCATACTTCTATCAATAAGAATAGAAGATGTTTTGGTCGATTTTGCTGACAACAATGACATATATGATTTATACAATCATCTATAGACGAAATATAAGGTTCAAATACCTCAGTAGACCCACAACAGTATTCAGATGGACAGTTTCATAAGACTCAAATGGAAATGTGTCATATATTAGCCAGTCGTTTTAAAACCGGTAGCAAACAAATGCCACCTACAAGACATCAATCCGATTTGTGTGGATCTGGGGGTCCCCTATACCTGCATTACTTCAAAAATCATCATTCCACGACGACAGTAAGGTAACAGCACTTGATATAAAACATAAAAATATATATTTCTTCCCTAGGGGGCATTCGATATGTTGCCGAGGGCACCACGTACGATATAGCGTTGGGAACTGTTCGCCTAGATAGAAACGTTACTAAACTCATTACAACATATATGGACCTATTAAAAAACTTGGTATATTAAATCCACCGTACCAATGATCTCGTCAGAGTATTCAAAAAGCCATCGCAATATCTACTGTGTACGTATTCCTACTCCAACTTTGTAGAGGCTGTCGGTGGGAAATCAACATATGTACCAATCTATACATCTTAAGCTTAAATACACTGGAAATCAAAAAAGAACAATCGCGCTCAGGACATGCGAGGCAGAGTATGTCCCTGGCCTCAAGATCACTTCAAGACACGCTATGGATACAACAACTAATATACAACCTCTGCAATAAAATATCTACACCATTTTTGTCCAAATAGTTGAGTAATATGTATAGCCGAACAAACCTCAAACCAAAAACCCCAAACGGCGCAAACAGATAAACATAAAAATTTACTGCCTTCATCATCGCATTACATTCAATAATATCAACCTAAAACGCATACCACCCACCACGAATATAGCATATTTACTCATAAAATCTCTCCTACCACATCGACACAACTTCCTACTTCGAGCGAGAAAAACGAACAAAAACAATCATTGTAACAAACAAGGAAGCACGGGAGAGTGTGAGAATTTAGAAAATAGAACAACAATAATCCTCCATCTCACCGATCTCTTCTTCGATCATGTCAGCAGTATAAGCACATGAACAAGAATCAAGACGATTCCTAACAGAAATGTCAATCCTGTTAGCGATTATTCCTATTTAGACATTGCATTCCGATCAAAAATCACATCATAATTATAGAATTATCAAACTATTCATAATAGAATAACATTAGTCATTATATATATTGATTCCCACTCAGTTTTTCTATATTTTCTCTATTTTCCCTTACTTTCTCTCCAATGTCAAACCACAATTTTCTGTGAGTCGTTACCATGTCATACTGTGTCATGAAAATTCAACCTACACACAGATGACACGTTACACGTTCATTACTCTTCACGGAACAGTATTTTAACTCTTTAGAGACGACATGCAAATTTGATTATTTGTGAATTCAAAATTAGGAATACTGTGACGTGAGTGGATAGTGAAGATAATTTATGACTTGTGTGAGACCCTTGATCAATTTTGGACCAACAAAAATGAAACTCTGAAAAGATCTGACTACTCTATTCTTTAAATGGCAATTATCTTAGTTAAAGAATTACGCTTTATGAATGGCTGAATTGGAATTATATTTTCTGTTCAACGATTAATGTGACGTGAAATGAAAACGTTTCAGTTTTTTACTGCACAAAAAAGAAAATTAAAAATGTTTTATAGTCATGCAGTTTTGGTATGACAATTAATCATGTGATGATTTTGCACAAACAACAAATACTAAAGAGGAATCTATGGGTAATGCCAATTCGAAAACATCAACGAATGATTTATAGATTACAAAAAGTTTGCAAAATAATTAGAAAGCAAATGAAAGCTCCTTCTAAGGCTGGGCACATCGGAAGCATCTGATCGGCAGGTTGAACATAAAAAAAACCTATCAACCAGACGGTGTCATTCTTCCGTCTATTGTTGTATGGTATAGAAGACAACCTTTTTACGTACTACACGCCAAACTCTTCACAAACACCAGCACAAATAATATATGCAATGACGGATAGTGTGGATGAAGTGTAGTGTGATTTTGAAAGTTTGAATAGTTGGGAGCAGGAAGATGAATATGATGATTCGGAACAGGAATTAGATATTGAAGAGGTGGAACCTGCAGAACGAACCCCTTTGAACACGATCGTGTAATATATACGTCTGCGGGTGGAACTAGCAAAGCTGCATATTCTACAAAATGCAGTGGAACAAACAAATTCAGATCATATAAAGAATGCGAATTGTTTAATATGTTTCTTCACAGATCATTCTTTGAGTACGTTAGACAGTGGAAAAACTCGAATATGACCCGCCGGTCACTGACGAAGGAAGGAGATGGTATTTCCATTGAAGCATTACATGGGTACGTTGGTTTAGAAATTGCAGCCTCCATTAGAAGAATAACTAATTTGAAGGACTACCGGTCTTCTAAACATTTCTATAGACAGGAGGACTTTCTTAAAGTAACGGGAATGGATAGATTTTGAAAACTGCGGCCATTGGTGCAATTATATTACAGTTACAGGAACGAGGAAGCTACATTGTATTCACTTTGGTACTCTCTTGCAATGATGGAAGATTTCCCGAAGAATATTTCATCTTTTGCAGTGCCAGTTGGCTTTATTACATTACATGAAAACACTATTCGCTTGAAAGCAAGAACAGTGGCGTGGGTCTACATGCCGACGAAACCCGTAAAGTTTCGAATACGGTATTAATTCGTTATAAACTAGGATGTCCCGTATCTACACTCGATTTGGGACTAAAAGTGAGGGGATCGAAGTTGGATAGATTTCCCTGTAGATCATTGTACATTGCTTAGAAATCTAAACTGTGTATATGATTTCAAAGTTGATGGTAACGTTATATAAAACGATAGCCTTTCTGCGTTGTGGTTCTTGTAGATGGCCCACAAAACAAAAAGTCATCCCATGGAATGTGTCCATCCGTTTGTGACCGACAACCTCTACACCAGATACACGCTAGCGAAAGAGTTGCTCGTTAAAACCGATGGGGAATCCAAATCATTCGGTACAGCCCTTAAGAACATAGTTGGCGCATTAAATCGTCAATCACTGAAGAAGGGAATAGAATTATTACAACAATCTAAGAGGGGTGCGTAGTTATATGTACAGCATTAAATAAGCCAGATGGGAGATAAACCGAAACTAAACGTGCAGAAAAAACACTGCATGCTTTTTGAGGATAAATATGTTGTGAATATCTACACTAATGATTCGGCCGATAGGCCTCGGAAAAATGTGGAGCGCTGTATTTATTTCATAATTAAATGTGTGCATGTGCTTGTGCCTTTTGAACGATATATTGGAAACGAAGCTATGTCACGTACAAATTTGAAATTTCGCAGTTGTATCGTGTCCTATAACCTTTTTATGAACTCTGTTGACAGATACAATTAATTCAGATCGATGAACTCAACGATTATGCATGAGAAACGGGTTCCGATGTCACTACTTACATACTTCCATTGTGCATCTCTGTTAATTGCGTTTACTGTTATTGACATAATTGTTCTCCCTGGCGAAGTGTCGTACTATGTAAGGAAATTTTAGCGCAAAGTGACCATAAAACTAGTGCATTTTCCTGTAGATTTAACATTACGGCGATATAGTTTGCAGAACAATCCAGTTACTGCTGGTTCGTCAAGTGAATGAAATGTTGGATAGTAGTTGAAAGATTTTCAAAAACATGTAATCGTTGAGAACAAAGATAGAAAATTCCGCAATGCTCTTCATAAGATAGGCAATCCAACGATTAAGTCGAAGTGGAAGAATTTTAATTGTGCAGACTGCCAGACTGCGTTCCATTTCAACTGCTTTAGGTTGTTACCCAGACGTACAGACGTAGAAGAAAAACATGTGCATGGTGATATATTAAGTGGGAAGGCAAACACCCAGAAAGAAAAACGTCGAAAAAGGCAGTTGAAATTCTTCACAGATTTGGAAACTTCTAAAATACCTTGCGTAACTGAAATGGACTATTCGTGATAATTGGTATTATTGTATGGCTTACGGTCAAAAATATCCTCAACATTCTGTTCATTGGAAGATGAACATCCATGGATAGTGTAGCCCGCTGGCTGTACCGATGCCGCCGAGCCAATGAAAAGGCACCATATGGCCGGGCCACAACAGGCGAAAAAAGCGGCACCGCCACAAAGGGCGATGCCGGCTCTCATCCTTCGCGACACGGGCCACACAAAATGTGTGCACCCGCCGGGACCCGAACTCGCAACCACCCGTATGCCAAAGGGCATCCGGGCCACTAAGCTACCGATGCTGGTTGGTGGTTCGTTCTTGTTGGGCACTGGTTCTATCCCGCGCACCTTACAGCTTGCCACTTCTTTTCCACCGCCGGCCGCTTTGTATACAACAAAGTGCCCGGCGGCTTACCGAGTAAACTTGGGGATCCTCCCCATCATCACCGTTTTGATCAATCGACGAAAAACAACGAAGCGGAGTTAATTGCCTGCGACTGGCCACAAGCACCACTTGCGGAATCCCCTTCAGTCGCCTCCGCCTGATTCGATCGCGACGCGGAAATTTACCGCAATGGTGTATTCGCCGAAAGCGAAATGTCCTCGTGACTGAAAATGGAAATTGGAGAAGTCCCGCGGTCAGATATGTCAGAAACCAAGCCAGATGATTTTCTGTTCATGCTTGATTGATACCGCTTAACCATGGACTAGTTAAGGGAAGATTTGTCGATTGAATGCCATATTCCCCCAGTATCTCAGCAATGACTGCTGATATATCATGGGTTTATGGCATTAAAAAAACTCAAATGGTCTACTGCTCCGAGCACGGCATTCGGCGTGCGTCCATCGGTTTTGGATACGTTGCAAATGTGTGTCAACCCAATTCGCCAAAAAGTGTCAAAATTATAATATAATATAATTTGGATTATGATTATGTGTGTCAATACATTATCCTTACAGTGTAAAAATAAATGGTTTATTTAACCCTTTAAAAACGGGGATCTGTAAAGTAGATTATAATCTAGGTAAGAAGGAGGTACTAGAGTGAATTAAATCATCATAAATGTAATGAAAATTGTAGAAAACGGTGGACATTGTAAGTACATGAAAATGAGAGGAAATGAGACTGGGATTTTGATAGAAATTTTTGTAGGTAATGTCTCAAATGAAAACGGCAATAATTACAATTTTCAAGTTTAGTTATGTCGTGCAGAGTCAAAAAATATCGGCATGACATGCGGGGACGAAATAACTTTTTACTTCACCATGATCCGGTGCAGGGAAAAAAATATTTTCAGGAACTCTTGCACTACAAGAACAACAAATTTTGTGAGATAGCTGAGAATTTTACATGAAAAGTACTAATGCGTTAGTCTTCCGCGCTTGATATGCATTGAAATTTCGTCCAAATAGGGAAAGGGAATTACGGCCATTTGTATTTTTCTCCACACCCTTATGTTACCGCACATACACTTCAGACTCTGTACAGCCTGAACCAGAAAGAATTGGGAAGGGAGCGTCTGTTCCCAAATTGCATTGATTTCTAAAAATGTTGAAATCTCCCATTTCAGATTTCAATGTCTTTATACTACATTTCCATTGGCTCAGCGATAAAAATAGACGTTTTTAGACAATGAAATCATGCCATTACTTAGTTATATTCTAATCTAGTTGAGAAGACAGTAACTTTTTGGAATATCTCATTTGTAAAAATTTGATGGCGTGTCCTACAGTTGTAATACACTCGACGACTCCGCCAATAAAGTTCGTGTATTCACAGAATTAATTAGATTATAATCAGATTTTCTCCCCGTCTTTAAAGGGTTAATGTTGATTTTTTCAGTTTCACTGATTATGCAAACGTTCGGACATGAATGCTTCAAAAACTGTGAAGCCATCAGCGATCAATCAACACAGCGAACACCGAAGCGACAAAGAAGAAAACTGCGAAGAAAATAAGTGGGCAGGAAAAGACTACGATACTTGTATCTTCATACTGCAGATCGGTGCGCTGAAGACTGTCTTTCCCACAATAATACGACAAGACGAAATCAGACATTTGAAAGAGAAGAAATAATAATACAATTTTTTAACTCACACACAGGACCCAACACAACAGTTCTTTCAAAGATAACAATTAATAATTCCATTGCTTTCTAATCAATGGAATCAACAGTTAGTAACTGTTATGAGCACTGTGAATACACAAAGGGAAAAGGGAAAACTGACCACAAAAGAACACAACTTTTTTTTGAAAGATAAACATTACTATATTAACGTGATGAACTTTTTCTCTCGCATTCGTCTTCTGCCTTTTCTTCAGGGAAGGAAAGCCACCTTCCCGTTCCCTACTCCCCTTCGAGCGTTTACCACCGCGAAATCCTCTCCTACTGCTCAGCTATTATCATCACAGTTCAGTTTTCAGCTGTAAACTGAACTGTGATGATAATTTCTCAATTTCTTTTCCTCCCTCCCCCACAATAACATTTTTCAAGATGGATCTTCGTTAAACTTTTGAATAGCATCCCTTCGTATCCGTTCATTTCAATCCCCATGGTCCTGCATATCATCAAAACAACTGATTGGTTTATTTTAGTCATTACCGTAACTTGGAAAGGATGATAGCTATGTGGCATATTCATCACAATTATCTCATCCGTTGAAGTTACTTTCGTTGTAGAAGGGAGAGATGGAGGTGGAGATTTATCAAGAAACGAAGGAGGAGGAGATGTATTATTATAAGTAATAGACGAAGGGGTGGAAGTACAATGTCTGTGAATCTGTAAAGATGAAGAGTGACGTATTAGTGGAAGAAAGCCTTCATAGGACATTTTATAGTTCTGTGCAACATGCATAGTGTCGGTGGATTATTGACTCAGGTACTTCGAAATATGTAATTTATGTAACGCCGCACTATTTTCTAATTCCAATCTAGCAACAGTTCTTCCGCATATTCTCATCAGTTCAAGAAGTAGATAGACTTATTTGGTACTTTTCTCGTAGACACGATTTAATTTTCTTCGGGCACGTCCCTTCTCGTTCCTAAAGAACAAAATCGATTATGTATGTTCCAAATGATCTAAAGTCATTAAACCAAGAAGTTCTTTGTTGGGCATTTTTGAAATGGTTTGGTTAAATTGCGAAATAGCATTATTTGAAGACGATGCCATACTTGAGGAGAGTTCTGAAATGTATGGCAATGAGTAATTGAGGAGAAGGAAGGGCTAGATATGTTAAACGTTACGAAGTATTTGAAATTTTCAAAGGTCTCCTAATTCATCATGCAATTGTTATAGCTATTAAAACGTTACAAAGTATTTGAAATATATAAAGGTCTCCTAAATCAGCATGAAATTGTTACACTTGTACACATACAGTGGAGTGTTAATGACACAATGTATGTGATATTTAGGTCCCGATGGTCACGGATTTACTCGTCTAAGCTGGCGGTACCCAACAGTCACGGAGTCCTATTTCCTGAAAATCAAAGATAAATAGTGACAGAATAACATGTTCTACCTCCAGTCCTGAGAAGAATTTATCTGGAGGAGATAAAGAGTCACTGAAACTTGTTCAACAAGCACAGATTGTTGTTCCCAGCGTTCAAGTTGTGTCCCAACGTATTGGTTTTGGGGAGGATTTCAGAGCAGATTCTGAACCAGTTCAAACTGCTGATCAACATAAAAATGAGATTCGTTCAGATGTCTTTGCAGGAGATTGTCTGAATCATCATCATAATGGTGTAGCATCTACTCGTATAGGTCCCCGAAATTTCTCTCGAGTACGGGTGTTGTCTTCGAAATTAAGTACACCGATTCCAATGAGTAATGATGATAACTAATACAGGTCTGGTTGTGTTGATAATGACAGTAGATATAGGATGTCTAGTCCTACAGTGATGAGAGAAAACGGGCGTGGTAGAAAAACCAGAGAAAGGAACTATGACGATGATGGTGATTACACAACAGCTAATCATGTGCTTGAAATAAACGCTTCAGTCAATTCTCCAATTCCAATTAGAAATGATACTCACCAAGACAGGCCCGGTGGTGTTGAAAATGACAGTAGATCTGAGATGGTTAGTCCTAGAGTGATGACAGAAAGAGAGCATGGAATGGATAAAAGACGAAGGGTACCACGGCCTTGAACAATACTCCATTCCACAAAAATAGTGCAGTTGAGTCCAAGGTGAAGAAGATACGATTGTTGTGACTGTCAGTAAATTCAATTCTTCGAAAAGAGATTATTAAAAAAAGGGATTTGTGCCTCCGTCTAAGAGTTACTGTAAACTTGTATGAGGAAAAGTGTGCACGTCTTGTTGAGGAGAAAAGATCAATGCAATTACAAATTTAAGTCGTAGAAAGCGTCATAACTTCTTCCGCATCCTGTTCATATGGAGGAAAACAAAAGCAATTAAAACAAGGAACGTCATCTGCACTAATAGCGATGAAGATGGAACATCATGCAAAAAGCTTCCCTTCTTCTGTTGTTGACTACGTCGCTCAGTACATGAACAAGATGACACCATCTTTTCATCAATATATGTATATATATCCGAGGTTACTGAGGTCTAGTGTTCTGATATGCACAGAGGAATTCAGTAGCCTCGGAACAGGTTTTTAACTGACGGTGATGATGACGACTTAAAAGTACACGAGTGGAGAGGAAATCTTTTCCAGTAAATACGTTCGAAAAGAACTTCAATAGTGATACAAGACTCCATCTCCCTGGCCCTCCTTTATGGGGCTCTGAATGTAAAGAGAATCGAAGCATATATGTACATGGTATTTATGTTCTGAAATTTCCTATGGAGTTGGCGATGAATGGAGAATTATTCACTTCGAACAAAAAAGTGGTTTCAAATGTTTTGGAAAAGCTGCAATTAGTTTCTTTCGTCGTAACTTATAGTCTCCCATTTCTGATGATCTCGAAAAATTTATTTACGAATGTGCACCGACAAGTGTAGAACTTTTAAAAAGATTTGGCATGTTATGTGGACAGACGGTTGGCACTCATAAGCAAAAGGTTGAAGAAGTTTTTCTAATATGTCTTGGTTTCAGAGACATTATAGCCCCCAGAAATCTGGAAGATCCAGGTGATGCAAGTAAAAGAACTAAACAAAAAAAAGAATTACACAAGCTACACAAAGTTCTCGATAATCGTGATCGGGATATGGCATTTTGGTGGACATCTGAGTATGACGTAATATGTGAGGAAAGTAGCAAACGAGGAATGGTAAGAAATTTTCCTCAAGGTTTGATAGATGTTTTATTTAACAACGCGGCATCATTAAATACATTGCATGCGTTTCAAAAATTTGGCTCTATAAGTAGAGATGCATGTAGTACCATCTGTTTAATTCGATTAGACAATTATCACAGGTATAGTAGATTCTTTCAAATCTGAACATGAAGCTGGAGATGAAGATGAACAATGTCAAGATAATGCTACAGATGGTGCGCCAACGGGCGATAAAAATAAAGATGCAGATGAACCATCACCAAAACGATCTCGAAGGGGCGGAACAATTCCAATACAGGTGAAAAGAGTTTTGATGGAGTTATTGCCTTTGGCTGCTGCACAATGTATTAGGACATGTCACGATGAATTTGAAGATTCTTTCCGTAATTATCCTGAATAGCTTGGTTTAGAACTAACTGTGGGGACGGAATCTTCAGTAAAAGAGAGACTTTACAACTATAGTCTAAAACACATGAGATATTTTCAAAACCCTGCTAACGGACATTACTATGTAGTACTTATCTTAAACGCAGAACTCATTTCAAAAAGTCGTATCAAAAGTTATGGGAAACGTAGTAGATTGCTAAATTATGGAAACAACGGGTTTAAGAAAACCTATAGAAGTTATAGTAGAAGACAGGTTATCGGATGTCAACAGCGAAAATGATGTAGAAGAATATGATTATAGCCCCAGACAAAGGAGAAAAATATAGAGGTGTCACGCGTTGGATATGGCAGATGATGAAATTGCCAGCGACGATGTTGATGAAATTTAGACATCTTATCTATTTGCTTCATTCTTTAATCAATGTTCTCCTTCCATTTATTCGTGTTTTTGGTCTCTTTCCACTCTTGTTTTATTTCTTCGTTTATTATTGATTGTCTTTTGTTTCTCTGTTTCTTTTCATTCTTTCTCTGTTTCTTGTTTTCTTTTGGATTTTTATCTTTCCTTTCTTCTTTCAAAAAAGGATCAAAAGGCAAATGCTTTTGATATCAAAGACACCGTTTTCTTTCAAATGTTTTCACAATCTCCTGACACCGTTATGTCTCATTCCATTTCATATAACTATTGTATACTTGTTGAGTCGTCCTCATGCTATACTCAATCATCCGCTTTCAACACCATGCAGACCATGATAGGCTCCATCATTCTCATACAACTCCCCCGGTGACCGCCAAAACATGTTTATATAATACAGATAAGATGCCCACCCTTCTTCACCATTTCGTATTTCCTTAAAGCTCATCTTCTGAGATTCGATTTATGCAGTAAACCCATCTCCACTCCAACTGAAATAATTTTTAGCAATCCTATGATACTGTCTATGGGAATTATACCGTACTGTTTCCTGAAAGATTTTGCTCCTAATGTTCGTTCATGACGCTGTCAATGGAGACGCAAACACCCAAGTCTATTTTCTATACCATCTATTGGCAGTTCTTCTGCATCTAGGACTTCATAGAACTACACAAAATACAATTCTTGTTCAAAACATTGCTTGCAATCTGGACAATGTCGCAATCTGTGCATTTCGCATGATGAACTATCAAAACCGATATGCATTCCAAAGAATGATAATATCCTTGCAAACCAAACCGGCATATACCCATCCTTGATTGGTACCTCCTCGTTTACTTGCTTCGATCATGACATTATCCAATCTCGGGAGTTTTGATCCGTAATACAGTCTTTTCGCGACAACGCGTTGCGAAAATAGTAAACTGTTCTTGGGGATAAAAACTTTGTTACTGTTTTCTTCCATATCATGGAGAGAAGAAATCGGGTACCCTGAGATATATTCTGACGCAGGAACGTGAAGTTTTACATGTCTGCACTTTCTCGAATTGAATCCATTGCTATTCAGGATCTCTCGAAGAAGATTACTGAGAACCTGTATTCCATCATCTCCAGCTACGAATTATAAATACTTTAAATGGTCACATATACTGTAGTCTACTCCCAGTTCGCTCTTCCTTTTGAAGATTTCCGATTCAGACGCTGTATTTCAAAAAATGAAATAGATGGACCATAACGAACAGGTCAAGCAGTGTGTTTTCTAACAGCTTGTACTCGACTTCAATTTGGTCTTTTTGAAATAAGACTATTTATTCTACCAAATTTGTAAGTATGTTTTCGATTCATACGATCTCCCTGAACAGCCATGGTTTCGTAAATTGCTGTTTGAGTTCTCTTCGATGTCATGCTGTAATCTGCCTTCACATCTATATGTGCCATTTCATACAGATCGCTCTTCATATATTCTAAACCTCCTGTTCTTTTCAGATCCATTGGGAGATGATCAAACAAATGCCACTTTGGTGTACCCATTTCTGATGCTTGATACGCCCCATATTTTGACCTCCAAACATCTTTAAAATGAGAAATATTTGTCTTCAGTTTGTGCAGCTCGACCTGTGTCCACCCAGGTGTACGATCGAGACGACATATAAACTTCACTAATTCCACATATTTCGTAAAAATATTGGTTACAGGGGAAGTCACTATGTTGTCACAACAGCGATAAATTATTTCCCCCATGAAAGTTGATACCAAATCTATACTATTTAAATGTGCACCTACCAACATGTCAACTAATCCAGATTCGGTAAAAAGTCCAGAAAGGTTACCACCACTACAACGTTTTGAGAAATCAACACGTATGTTGAAACTCGGGGAAGTCCTCTATACTTCGATTGAAAATGTGTTGAGGGTTTTGAAAACAGGTCTTCGTATTGTATTTAACTGTCACATTTCCTCACTTGCAGTCAATATCGATGAAGAACATCAAGATGTATCAGAAATCATGCGGCTCGCACATTCATTGAGTTTGCGCGATATTCCACGTGAAATGGGAAGTACTGGTTCAAATATTAAAACGGCGTAAATATCTACAGCTGTGGTCAAACCCACCATTGGGAAATTATGAAATATAGGTGCAATTGGTATCATTTGCAAATTCTTCAATTCATCCAGTACGGCTGTATCATTGTTCTTATACCGACGTATTATATCCATTGAAACACGAAGCGACCGTTCGGGTTCATCTCTATTGAACGGTAACTGAATTTTAGAAATGAGACACCTGTGACACAGTGAAATCGTGTTTCCATTACGATTCACACTGCACATATCTTCGCATTCAGGTCACCAATGTACCAAGAAAGAATAAAGTGAGAATGAATTTTAGTTCCATCTTTGGTATGTACATATATTCCCGTCACTGCCTCCTTAGATAAATTCTGAACACAATATACAATACACTCATATATACATATGATTTTTTCGTGGCGAGTGACAGTTAGTCCGTTTCTGCATGATCTCATGAATCACAAGGCATCTTCATAGGATTCATTGTCTCCCATAATTACCAATAATGGTGTGCGAAATAGGTATATATTTAGTACTACGGGGTCTCATCCTTTTCCCGTCCTGCTGTTGGTCAACTGACTTACCACCATGCTCATGATTATAATGGCATTGAAGTCCACGTTCTGATGTTAATTCGAATGTGCATGGCCAATTATCACATTTGAATTGTTATATTGAATCACATTGATTCAATGACGGGTTCTTGTTTGCTGCAATTTAATATCTAATCGGCGCGGCCAATATTATTCATCGACCCCGGTATCCAAATGTACTACTACTACTAGGGGAATTTAATATTAGTAATGTAGTAGTACTACATTACAAATATTAAATTCCACTGAAAACCTTTTGAAAATTACCGTGATGACCATGTATGGATTGCCAACTGCGTCTTCAAATTTGACCAAAAAAATTGTAAACCCCAAAAGTTGTATCTTCAGAAAGTTTTAAAAGTTTTTCTAAGAAGATCTAGTCATGTTTCCGAAATAACCCAAAACATTAATGAGAAATCAAAACAAAAAATATGTCCCTTTTGATATTTTCCCTCTGTCAAAACGTTTTTGATTCCTTTTGGCATCCCATAATTCTTTTGGGGACCAAAATCGCACCATTTTGGTTTTCCAAAAATATTTTGTACCATTTTGAAAACAAATCTTACTGGTGAAGAGGATCTACAAATAATAAAACAGAATTAGGAATTTTTCAAGAGCAGATGATCAGATAACAATAAATAATAAGGGATGGGGCTCCACCTGTAAGTAGTGAGGGCATAATCATTAATTCACCGGATGTAGAATGAAAATCTCTGTCAGGTAGTAAATCCAAATCAGTGGTAATGGTGAATCCAAAAAGTAATGATGGACATGGTCACATATCAAGTAAAGACATAATTACTCCAGTGGTCACATCAACATATTCAGGGACCCATTACATGAGAAGTAATGATTGAAGTTGTAGAAATTCTTTCCAATCTATATTAACAATTTATCAAAGAGGTGAATGACAAGATAATCTTCTTACTTCCAAATAAACAAAAATTTAAGAGGTCGCAGTGAAGGGAGAGAACTTTGGGCAAGTGTCGGACATGAAAAAAAATCCTTCAACGGAGGTTCATCAAAGGAAATATCAAGACCTCTAACCAAAGTTGAAGTATACGAGCTTAATGAAATGAAGGAAACAATACGTATTATTAGTCGTGTTTAGCAGGATTTTCTTGATACTATAAACATTTGGGCGGAGACATAAAAATAGGAGGAAGAACACATGAACCAATTGTAACGGGAACATATTGTACGGAGGAACCACGAAAATAAGGTGGATTTTTTTCAAGACTGGAAGTAATAAAAAGAAAGGTACAAAGAGACAGAATCCGTCAGTGGTGACGTTTAATTTGGAGATGGTTGAAACCAAAATTGGTATGAATTTGTTCTATTTATGTGCAGGACACACAAGAATATGTTTTTTTATGCACATATTTTTATAGCGGAATGATGCTTGCATCTATCTTAAAGATGAATTCTATCGTTCCGTGAAATCCAAACTGCGCTTCTCTCAAAAATGAATTTCAGCAAAAGTGTATAGGTCGGGTTGTTAGAATCGGCTAAATGTACGAGATTATTGATGTATCAAATGATCAGTTGATTCATCCATGTGTAGCGATTTTAGCGGATGTAACTTGCAACCTGAAAAACTAACTGCAATCCGCATCTATATGTACCGACTGTCCCGATGGAAATTTCTCTGGAACATAGTCTTGAGACTAATGGTATGTACACATGTAATAATTAAAGCATGAAAAACTTCATTGGTCAGGCTGTGTTGGCTGATAATGGGAAGGCTATGAGCGTGTCAGAGCAGAATATTACTGTTGAAACGGAATTATTCAATACTGTTATTAGCATTTCTAAAATTTTATGTGGTTTCAGAAGCTCATATCATCTAGCTGAAAGTACTCAGAAATGGGCATCTAGGCTTTCATTATTATCGAACTTGAGATATATAGGTATTTATATATTATATATTTATATAAGACCAAATTTCCTAAATTGAAATGGAGAAAATCGTATTGAAAGAGCTGAGGCATATGAAAAAATTAAGTTACATGCTTTTTGACAAATGGATACTTTGTATTGGACACAAGCCAATTTTTCGTCTATATGTGCTGAAGCAAGTGTATATGTTTACGTTAGGGCGATGGATGACATTTATAATCCATATAATATTTATTCCGTTAGTTTAGCTCTTGATTCATGCCGAAACTTTGATCTACTAGGTCAAATTCACGGCTAGTAGTATGTAATGGTGACATAACGATATCTTCTCCTACCCCTGTAGATTCTGTTATAACTGCACTAACAGATCATTTGAACGTTCATGTCTTGAAATGGGTACTAGATGTGAGCAAACAGTGTTGAAATTCCTGATAGAAATAAAAACGAAGACGTGTTGAAAACCCAGTTCACTTAAAAGGGGGTAGTATTCTTAACAAGACTTCAACCTCGGGACGCCTTCTTCATGTACCTGCATCTGTAAATGTTCTTCAATATATTTATAAATCTTTCAAAAAAGGAAGTGATTATATACCTACCGTGGGTTGTGAGCAGGAATTCGAGATAGGTATTTATTAACACATTTTGCAAAAAACAGGAAATGCGAATCGGAAATATACAACAGGATTTGGTTACCATAAAACTGGACCGTATATATCTATATCTATAACTGCAGAAGTATTCCGGAAATTGATTTTCTGTTGGTATGTAACTGCAAACGATTTATATACCCTTCATTTTGGATCTGCTCACGGTGAGATGAAACCATCTGATTAAAGGGATTATCTTGAGGTTTTTCATGGCAGTGAAGTTGATGAAAACAGTAATATTAATAGGAATATATTAGATGAACAGAAACTGACCGTTTTCAATCTATGTATCAACGTAATGATGATGCTATGTATAGTGATATCAGTATATAATCTGGGGTGCCGGTGAATATTCTCCGTCTTTCAGTGCGTACTTGATTATTTCTAAGATCAGCCATTCAACGTTCCCTAACATACTCATATATATAATAAAATGCCAAAGAACAATTTTTGTAGTAGAGAACGTGCGCCTTATTGTAATCCCGACATCATATAGATAAATCAAGCAGATAATTTTTTCAGAGTCGGTGCGTACTTATTCAATACGGGTTTCAGTACAATAAATTCTCCTTTCTGCTGCCAACCGGGTAATGATGGTGCAATCACTTTTGAATTTCTATGGATATTAATAGCAATATTTACACGAGCGTGGCGGTTGAAATGATAATAACTTTCGCTTCCATGTCCACTAATTGGGTAAAACGAATTCGATCTGTTATACATATTCTTGAATGGTTACTCCATCGATCCAGAATGAGTTCAACAATAGCATGTATCGTCCGTCGATATCAGCATACGGAGGCGATGTTGAAGGAGAATGAGTTCAGGATGAGATAAATGAAAAGAATTGCGGCTAACTCCCTGGATGTTTACATAAGGATTAAATAAAGAATAAGGATTTCATGGCTTGTTTTGTCTCACATCTGTAGTATAAATATTATGTCGCGTGGATTGAGTCTTTTGATGGGTTCCACAATGATTGCGATATTACTTGTACATAAATTGATGTATAGATGGACGTTATTTTGATTCTCTGGATTTTGCAGACACTATCATGTTCATTTCCTCTGGTATAGTGGGAATCGGAGCCATTAATGTGAGTATCGGAAGAGACTGGCAGGAGCGAGATTTTCAAAGAATATTGAAGATGCTTGTCAGTATGCCACAATTCACTTGTTCAAATTACTTCACGTCGTTTCTACATTATAATGCATGTCAAAAAGTTTTACAAGACAATACTTGTAAATGAAAACATTTTCTGAAAATTTTGATAAAAAACTACTCGTCTAGTACGTGAACAGAGAAATAACATGAATAGAGAAATAACTCTGAAATTCATATGGGTTTTCTCATGCCGTCCTATTTTTTCTTTCTTCTAATCGGCAATGACCCTATATCTAGGCACATACATCGTGACATACACATCAGTGAGAGCAAATTTTTATTATTCAATAACACCATCATCATTTCTAAGTCCATTATCATTATATTCATCAACTAAATATCCTTCAACAAGACCTACAGCTTTTACAGCTTTCATCCATCAAAACACAAAATGGATTAAATTTACAAGATGACCATCAAGAAATAGGAAAAACCTAAAAATGTTTTACAGGACCAGATGATAAAGTTATATTATTCATTTTTGATGAAGTATGTTTATAAATATATGCATCATCAAGTAGTCTCCAAAATTCATCATTATATTCACTATATGAACTACTAAGTTGTTAAGATTTATGAATTTCATTATTAGCCATTTCAAATGTCATTTATATACCAACAAGATTGATACCATTCTCATAAAATTATCCAGAATCAACATTAACATCAAATCTATTCCGGGTGTGAAATCATACCGAATCATCTATTCATTCGACATTTTGATAATCAAACCAAATAATCGATTTATTTTATACCCAGATTATCATTCAATAAATGAAATGTTATACCTTTTTTGTGCTAGTACCTGCAGTACAGACATTTCTCTGTTTTCAAGTCATCCTTTAGTAGGTTATCACAAGTTGCACTTGTTTAATTAGCATGTTTTTCTTTTCCACGTACGGAATTGATTCCCTTTTCTGTTTTATTCTATCTAATTGATTTTGAATCAATTAATATAATTATATTTAATTAGCTGGATTTTAAATGGCCGTGTGATCGCGCATATACGGCATTTGCCGAAAACACACTCCACCATATGACTCTCTCACTTCCATTTTTAAATGATTCAAAATTATTTATCTTAGTATACACTGGTGCTAACATGACTCATGTCATCAAGTATATTATTTGGTACATTTTTTCAACATCAACATCAACATTCATTTCCTCAAGTAGGCACATCCATCCGCACAGCATAATTATATTGTCAATTGGTCAAGCAACAGAGTAAAGATTGGGCGCTAGCATGACGTTGAAGTCACTGGAAGGCTCAGTAAGTATATTTTCACGGCGTAGTGGAGGTGGTTTAAACCAAGAAACTGGAGAATAGAGATAGTATATTTTTGGGTTCAGTGTTCGAACAATCATATATGGCACCCTTCACCGTGCTCGAATATCTGTAATATGGCTCTTTTTGTTTCTTCTTCGGTCCGGAACCGTTCTCCTTGTGAGTAAGTTTCGTGTAGATTTGGTAAACAGGTGGCTGAAAGTGGTATGGATTTTTTGTAGTTCGGAGAGGATGTAAAAGTATAAAGGTTGATCGTCTGATGCCCGAGATTGGATCAATAAATAGTTGATCATATGAAGCGCATGTAGGTGGCCGTTCGTTGATATGAATCCCTCCAAAATATTTAGATCCAGGTAATTATCCATCATGCATTTCATACACACGAGAGGCAGGATTTCATCTAGAAGTTCAAGAAATTCAGATCAATGATAATACCTAGTCCATTGATTATAATATGAATTCGTTCCTTTCCTACAGCTTTGTGCACTCCTCCTATTACTATTACCTTCTTCCCTGGCATGGTCCGTATTTCGTTCTGTAAACTGAACGTGTCTGGGTAATATGTAGAAATAGTGTAAGTAAATTTAAAAGTAATTGAAATATCGACGGAAAAACGGTGCAGGGGAAGAGCAGAGCAGCGTAGAGCGAGTGTTTGTTTATTCTGTAAAAAATCGATGCGGAACCAAGATGATTGTCAAATACCGCAACTTGATCTCTTATATAATAAAATTACTTACAATGGACATTGTTAGAGTGTTGTAGTCATATTTGTAGATTGAATGGGTATTGGTTTGCTATCTTCTCTCTCATAAAGTAAATATGTGAGAGAGCTAGATATATAATGCAAAAATGTGATAAGGACATCTCACCGAGAGCCAAAAACATTGGTATAAAGGCCGATATGTATGGAAGATTATGGGCATAGACCCACTATAGTCATATTGTTCTCTCTAAATATAATGGCAAAATTATCTTACTTGCTCTCAAAATAGATGTGAAATCATTCCGTATTGTACTCTTGAAATATTTAGAGGTCATACACACTGTACTCTCATACTAATAACTGGACAGTAAAAATGTAAAGGAGTCAAGCTCTTATTTCTACGAGCTGGTAAAATAATAAGAGCAAAACGTAAACATTAAAGAAACTAAAACCATTAAAATTTCCGTGTGTAAAACACAGAAATTAATATCAATCCCTTTAAGGAATAATATTTTTAACCAAGTGAACGGTCATTTCGACAAGACTCACGACTAGAAAGGACGATGGGAATTGTACCAGTATTCATCATCAGTTCGAGAGACTGACTCAACGGAGAGTCCGTTTTTGTGCCAGGATCAGATAAATTCAAAGTACCATGTATCCAGAATATTTCATCTACACTACAAGTTTCGTATTCAAATATAATGACATTTACATCAGCTCTGATGGATCTATCAATGGAATTTCGACATGTAGATAAACTTGTGTATAGGTCTTTTAAATCATCAATAATTATTATTCTAACAGGTAGTAGCATAATTGTAGAAGGAGCAGCTTTCAGTGTTCTTCCTTCGTCAATAGCTTCTGAAGCAGATAATATTTCTGCTTCTGCTATTGAACGAACAGGTCGTTTTGAGTTATGTGGCATCCAAGAAAGTACGTGATAGATGGAGGTTTCAGATAAAGGATCAATAAATAAACCAGAAATAAATGATAGCTGACCGTGGTAAGTTTTTCTAACAGCATCTGCAAATATTGCAATAGTTACTGTAAAAATTCCTTTTGGGGGCTTGGGAAAATATATATGTGTACCGAGTTTTTTAACCACTCTGAGCGCATTGGTCTGTGTAGAAATTACAGAAACATTTGCGTCAGGAAGTTTTTTCACTACGTGCGATGAATACAATGAACAAAATGGAGATGCAGAAATTTCTAGACAACCTTGAGATGCGTTAAGAGACATGAATGCTGATTTTTCTATAGCAGTTAATGGATAATTCATTTCTCGACGTCGTAGTCGAATCAGTGGGTATGGTGCAAGTGCCTCCTATTATCATTCGCATTTATTGCACAAGTTTAATCTCTTTTTGGATAATATTCTTCCCGTAAAATTGAAGATTACCTGGTCCATGCGCTACTGTACCAAATTTAAAAAATTTGTCAAATTCGGAGAGAACTTTTTCCACTTCCACCTTCTCACCTGTGACTAAGATATCATCAATTATTTCAGCTGCTAGTAGTAACAGTTTACCATTTTTATAATATAGAATAGTTGAGGTATTACTAGGCATTGTGTCAAACTTTTATCTATAAATAGATTGTCAGATTATCATTACCATTTGGCATTCGCATTAACAATACCGTAGGCTACAGCTAATAATAACCAGTAGTGCTCTTAGTCAAGACTTTCACGAGATGGAATGACATATACGTCCCTCTGTGCCTGACCAGTATGGAGAAAGGCAGCCTTCATATATGCTTTAGTGACATTCTAACCTTTTAACGAATCCATTGATAGTATAATTCTAACTCCACAAGGGTAGAAGATGTTGCGCTCATACTTCAAGATGCTATATTCATTTCCATGTGGTGCAATTCTCTCTCTCAGTTTAAGAGAATTGTCACCATTAATTTTTATTTTATATATCGTATGCGAAGATCTCTTATTGGAATTTTTAGGTATTTCAGAGTTTTTTATTACTAATATCTTTTTCCAATTTCTCTTTCTTCTACCAAATATGCTTTTATTAAAACGGGTTGTTGGAAGTCTTGTGTTTGATGACGCATGACGGACTTATTACCAATAATTTATAGAATTGAGGATAGTACACTCTGTTCATTGCTGACCAAATGAGGGCCATTGAAGACAGATGAGCTGTTTAAACATGCAGGTTGCCTACATTCTTGCTTGGGTGGTGGGGGATGACAATTAGTACAAATAAAAACTTGGAAGATAATCAAGAGGACAGGTAAACTCAATATCACGAATGGGGCTACTCAACAATTGCACGTGTAGGGTCGTACTGTAGTTATTACACGGTTATATGTATTTTTATTTTGCATCTATCTATGTAATTACCTGTGATACTTCTCTTGGTGACGTGACGTGATAATCCATCATGGCGTTTATTATCGCCATTACAATGCCGTCTTCTGTTAAATTGTTTGACTATCTTTTCTGCTCGTTTTTCTTTATCCACTATGTATCTAATTGACTGTCAAATCCATTTATGAACCAATTAGGCAGAGCCCATTCGGATTCACAGCAACTGGATCAATTCGTTATGTTCAACATTGTTCTCATACAGCAGCGGATACTGAAGCGGAATTTCTATAAATGAAATAGGGAGGAACGATTTTATTAATCAAGTGCTCATTTCCTGACTCCATACCTATAACTACACAGATTTTAGGAAGAGGCTGTACTTTCCATTCATTACACTTCGCAACAATCTTAAAAAACTTTTAAGTTTCATATCTGATTTCCACTCGAAGGCTGGAAAGAAACAACAGCAAGTAATTAATTCTTCCGAATCATCGCTACGCCAGTCATCATCACCAGGCATATATTCTATGGTAAACTCCTATCCACAGAAATTCAATACTGTAGGTCAAACATGTTCCAAAAAACAACAATTTTGTATCCAAGCCTATATTGTACACCGTCATCCTTCAACTAATCTTAAATCCCACTACTTTATCACTCCCGACGACATCATTATCATCTTCTCAATTACAAAATTTTGTAATTGAAAACATTCAATCTGACCTTCTCACCAAATTGGTTGCTCCAAATCGTCCATGCCGCACGTGGAAAACTTGATTAGAACCTTAAATAAATTGTGGTGTGTCCACGATGACTAGATGTTCACTAAAATTTTCAACTACATTGCAAGATCTGTGAACACCATTTTCAACGCTGATGGAGTATCAAATGTTTCCATTAATACTGATGTAAGGAAACATATTGCACCATTCAAATAAAAACTTTGTGTCAGAACTAGTGTTTCTAAATTTCGACGCGGTCTATACATTGCTCAGATTTAGGGAAAGAACAGAAAAAGAAATAATTGGAATGAGGTAAACCAAGGATAAAAATAATTTCTACCTTAGAATGCTTAATTATTGTATAAAACTCAAAATTCGTAAAGAAACTTACAACTAGTTTCTACCAGGCAGAAGAAACAGGTACCAATGCTCTCTTCTTTGCATTTTTTTCTGGTAAATCAATTAATAATGAACCGGATAATGTTAATTGTCTGGTTTATTATTAATTGATTTACGTTTACAATTGGTAAACAAGTTCGTGGAACAAAAAGGGAAGCGGACCAGAACGCAATTTGAATTATGTAACGACAGAGGAGGATCCTAGTCAGCAATCTGAATGATATGGGATGTCATCGTCACAGATTTATTCTATTGGAATGATCTGAGATGCCGTTACCACCGTGGTATGTTGCTGGCATGATATAGAATCCCATTTTCACCACGGTATGGTGAAGGCATGATACAGCATGACGAATTCGATGCTGCGTGACAGTTCATGAGATTGTTGACCCATTGTTATCACCGCGATAAATACCACGATGATGATATGCGAACGCACGCGATGATTGTCTGCGAACGCACGCTATGATGGTAAACGAACTCACTCATAAAGGCGCGAAGACACGCACACGGGAGACGACAACACGGCACGAGGATGGAAGAGACATATACTCCCAGAATAGTTGAAGACAGTTGAAGACAGCTACTGTACTTTATAAAACAAGCAAGTCACTTGCACCGTTTATGTGATTCAAGTACTGTACTGTAATGATTGGAATACTTTTGGCGGGATTAAAAACCCTACTGTAGTAACCCAAGAAACTACGCACACACGTGTATCACATTCAGTTCAGACAATTACAGTACAGGGATA
>JAULBU010023477.1:0-18470 GCA_032358235.1 Odonthalia washingtoniensis
CGGAGTTTCGTTACCATAGGCCACAAAGCGAACAATGTGACAGCAAGTCAATAAAAAAAAACAGCGTAGCATGACAGTAATCCGTGGAGTTATCAATGTCGTTCATATATGTAGAAGGTTTCATCTCGAGCGCGTCGTGGCCTGCAGGAGATTTTCTTCAATCAACTGTTGGACGTGCCGGATGATTAAACATGGGTTGACCAGAGTTCTGAGAAAAATGGCTGCAGCGGATACATCTGGAGGAAGCGATGAACGAATTTTACTGGTTAAGGCAGTAACTGATGTATGGCTGGCGTGGGCAAATGAGTAGTCGATATTCGATATATGTTGAGATATTCGGAGGGTTTCGGCTGTGCATTTAATGGCCAATAGCTATGGTTCTAAATTATTCTTATTTAACGTCGCAACTGTGGGAGGGTTGAAAGGGGTGTTGTTATTGGGATTCATTGTAATCGATTTTTGGAATAATATTGGTGATATGATAAGACGATTGTTTAAATATTGCTTAGGAGGAAAGGGTATGATTTATCAATTGCAATTTTTGACGTAGGCCCATAACCTGTGAGTGCTCTGAAGATCAATGGAGAAGAAGTCAGTTGGTCATTCCACTTCTTCTCCTCGAACAGTTTATTTATGAACAAAGTGTGGAAAGAACTTGTGCTGCCATGTGGCACGTTACGTGTAGGACATTGAAGAGAGTCCGACATGATAAACTCCTTTCTAGAAAATAATTTTCTAGAGAGAAAGTTTTTGAAGAAAGTGTGGAAAGAACTTGTGCTGCCACGTGGCAATATGCACGAGCATGTTGTTACGTGTAGGACATTGAAGAGAGTCCCACATGGTAGACTCATTACTAGAGAAAATTTTTCTCTAGTCCCACCAAACAGGTGAAATGAGTCTACCAAAACCCACAAATGAATGACAATCGAAGAAGGCTAGTAATTCAGCACTTTGTTAGTTTTCTTGGTCTCGTTCGGATAAGCTACAGAGTCCAGGTCCAAATTTAGGTTATTCTAGGTGCTTGTAGTCTCACATTAAGATTATCACTCTCAGCTATTGGTAAGACGAATAGTACACACATGTCTTGATAATATCTTTCGTTGTTGATAAACCCAACGTTTATCTTGTTAGCACACGTAAAGTGCCTAAATCATTCAGGCAATTCTATATAATCGAATGGACATAGGAACTTTTCAAATAAGTAAATATGTAAACATAGAGGAGAAAATCGAAAATCAAACATCAAACATCCAATAATAAATAATACCATACATCGATCATTATTTTATGGGAAAACTCCGATCGGTAAGGCGGTGTTGGGAAATCAACATGAATGCGGTGAGGATATTTAAAAACCGACATTAATGGGTAGTACCAGTAGTAAAAAGAACATAGGCAGTATGAGATATCACGTTTTGGCCGAAACAATAGGGGCGCTTTCAAAATTGGTAGAGAATTTTTAGAATAATTGCCAATATGGTTGGGTTGCTCAAAATTTTGGGAGTAAAAGTTAGCAAGGTACTGTAGTGGATTTATTACAATTCAATTACCCGATATTGTATGCGCAAACGTGAAAAGAAGACTTATCCTCAATACCACCACTATTTGATTTACGATCAGAGTCCTACGAAAATTAATGTGAAAGATTTTAATACATTAATCCTTTTTAGACAGAAATGTCAAAATTCAGTATTGTAATTTTTACGCATTTACATATATGGACTTTTACTCTCTCCTGTATTACTCTCTTCCGCTATCTTTCATATTTTTTGCATTATAGCTCAACGGACTACTCTAGCTTTTGAATGCAAAGAGCATTTGTCGTAATTTTTTGTGCTCTGAAAGTTATGGGCCCAGAAACAGGGCACGAGTTCAAACCTCGCCTGGCACAGCGACGTGCACGCTGCCACATGTGCAAATACAGATAAGATAAAAAAAAAAGTTGTATATTAAAGCTACAGTAACATCCACTTTCCAAGCTAAGAGTTCCTGTTAGCTCAGTTGTTAACTCTCGTTTTTGATACTATCCACCACCCAAGTTGTTTTTTGAATGGCTTCACCCCATTCATGTCGATTTCCCAACATTCTCCATACCGATCGCCGAATGGCCCATAATATTATTACATCTTTGAAAATCTCATTATTGTACCAATGTTTGGTACACGACAATGAATATTTCCAAAAATACTTTCAATCAGGATATGGCTTGCTTGTCCTACTTTCCCCCAACTGAGCCCATCCCAGTACGGCAATGTAAACAATTTTTGGTTCGACGTCCTTCAAACATTCCTTGCGATATTATTATCCCTTCATGTAGTAGTCATACGTGTTCTCGGAAATGACATTTCGATAGTTCCACTTTCCGAAAACACTATTCATGAAGAAACAAATATAATAAAATTATTCGAAATGCACCATTGTTATTGTGCATTTCACTCATCAATAGTGTGTTGCAATAGTTTACTTGTACTGTATAGTATTACTTAAAAATTCAAAATTGACCAATTATTGATTTTATTAAATACAGTTTTGACGGTAACCCTAAATTTCCCCTCAACTGTTCTTGTATGTAGAGCCCAGTTTCCTCCTACTTGTTTTTACCCTATTATTAAGCTAACGGATTGTCATATAAAGGGGAAGAAAAAAGAAAGAAAAACGGTCAAGAAAGTCATCAGAAATCGAACGGCATTACAAAAACGGTATCAGATATTGAAGGACTTTCGGACAGTAGATTATTGGAAACCAACCAATGCTTAAGGTCAACGTGCTTTTTGGCAGTTACTTCACTTCACTGCATGTAGCATATTTAATCGTTCTTGAATTCGCATTAAACTTCCCATATATAACTAGTTTTATCTGAACTGTCTAATTCATTTTTCAGATACGGAAGCAGACGAAGTGCTCATAACTACTTGATATTTCCAACATATATATACCGACTTCTATTTCAAAGAATATCCTAAAATGTACTATCTGAAAATAGAACTCGTGTATTTAAAGCACGACGTCAATTTCCATTTTGTGCCAAGTAAAATCATAAACAAATTGATGTCAGTCAGTCTTAAGAAGACATCAATTTGACAGATGGCATTGTGGATTATTATTGCTTATATACCATTTAAAAATAGTACATGTTGTAGATGCGATTTATATCTTATTTTAGATGTTTGTGATTTCAGGTATATGTCCCAATTGGGACATACCTGAAATCACAAATTTTAAATTTTAATAATGTACCTCTTACAATACAAGAAAGTTGGCTTTTTAGCTGGTTGCTGCGGTATTTATTTTTATGGCATACCATCATAAAATTTTATTGGAAATTTAATTTCCTATATATGTGGTTGAAACACTAAGCTTAGTTTTATAGTGTAAAATATTATTTTTTGAAATAACTATAATTAAAATTGTTTTAACATTTAAAAATAGTTTGTTTTAATAGATGAAGTTTCGTATCGCGCTAATTTCTATGACACTTTTTCCCTTTGGTACTTTTACGGCCAAAAGTACCGTTATGGGCTCCGATTGGCCAGAAGGGGGTGCGCGATGTACAGTTGTCATAATTTCATTCGCCCAGAGTTTGAAATTTTTTTTCACCGCCCTAAAGTTTCAAAATTTTCACACTTCGCGAGATTCGCAATCGGGGTAAAATAATTTTAGGGAAATTATTTCCCTTTCCAAAGAAACGAATCGCATTCACATCGCAGAAACGACGTAAATCCATTAACTGTTCGCGAGCACCCCCACGACTTTTTATCCTCTTTTACATGCACTTTTCCGTTAAAAAACAAACTTAGGTTATTTAAAAACTAAGTTTAGTGTTGATTCAATCAAAAATACAGTTTTAACTATTTTTTAAAAAATAGTTAAAACTGTATCTGCCGTTTTTAAAAAAATATTTAAAACTTTGAAAGATTTCGACGATTGAGACGGGAGGGAAACTGCAATTTTTTTTAAACGTATTTTTTTTTAAAAATTAAAATTATTTTCGTTTGTACTTTGTACAGTGAAAAACAAAAAAAAGAATAGAAACATTTAGTTCAATTAAAGCATAATGTTTTAACTATGATCTCAGGGCAGAGCCCGCAGCGGTTCAATACGTATTTCAAAATATGGAAATGGTCTGAAGAAGCTCGACCAGAACCGCTTACGATGGAAAAGGTACCATTCGAAAGCTCTGTTCATTTTTATTGCCTTCGCCAAATGTCATGACTATAGCACCATGCGTTTGACAGTTATGATGAAAATAGTGATATGATTCAGTGTTGAGACGATGCCTGTTATTGAATTTCGGGAACACTTGGGAAATAACATTTAGCTATTTCCGAAAACAAGTGTAAATAAAGAAAAATGAGCCAGTAATATTGCAAGAAATTTAATGTACATGTTCAGCATGGACATTGCTGGACGGATAACAAAGTGGCATCACCATGTGCACTGTCAATGTCAAGGTTTGGTTTCATGCAACAATTTGTGACAGTAACGATGTCACATGGGAGGGGGTGATAAGCCGAAATAATTAATTATGATGTTGGGTGTAGAGAAGGGGAAATTTACACATAACGGCACGCGCCAAAATCGGAACTATGTGAAGGAATAGTGGGAGAAACGTGCGAGAAAGAAATGAAATGGCCAAAGAATCAAACTTATGCGAGGACAGTATAATAGGAATTTTACGACGGGAGGCAGTGATGATGTGTAACTCGTTCCTATGCGCAACTAACAAGTATAAGTATCTAATGCCATTTCTGCAGAAAATGCTACTTTCGTAACGAGGGTTAGTGGAAAGCATTTTCAACCTCGCATTGTGCTGCATGCTTCCAGTGGAGTGTTTTCCGTCTTCCTTACAATCAAGACGAACGCAGAGTATTAACGTACTTCAAGATTTGTTGAAACGTTTATATTGAACCGTAACAGAATTGAGTAATATATCAAGTAATTGCATTCACCGGTGGGAGGGAAGGGAAACTGCAGTCAAGAAATTTTTATTTCGCAGAATATATGAAATGGTAATCAGCATCAAAAATTGAAATAAATGTGTAAAGTTTTGTGATGATTCCGAACAGTGTAGCATGACATGCAACACCCACGCCCGTTTCTCAGTCCATCAAATTCCTTTCAGAAATTTTTTCCTTGCCCCACAAACTTTACACATCCGAACTAACTAATGACATCTCCTTCCACCTGATCTATATAATGGATAACATTGACCAATGTGGAAAATTCGAACTACCAACCGATATCGATGTTGACTTTTCGAAATGGTGCAAAAACGTGCAGGGAAATCTCGGTGCTTTTCCAAAGTTTACTAGAACATTATTTCAAAACGCAAAAATAACCAGATTTACATTTCGCAATGTTCCTAACAAGATTTAAAAATTTAAAAATTTTCATGAAATATCACAACGGTATAAGAAGGGATTAATGAAAGCAGTCGATCATTGTCTACGGAATATTACGATAATTGATATTTCCACTTGATAGGAAAGGTTTATATAATGAGCTAATTAGAAGCAAATCGGAAAATAAGAAATTTATTCAAGGCATTATTCATGTTTTGAAAAAGACAAAAAAAGGAAACCATGAAAAGAGAACGCTTCGTGCGTGTCTATTTGCGCATATACCTTCTGCAGAAATGAAAGATTTACTGGAATGGAAATACATAGATGATATGGTGACAGGAAATGATGGCAGGAGTAGTGACGGTGAAGGTGATGAATTATGTGATGAATTGATAAGTGAGAAATGTGATATAGGGAACACATATATTACTTTGCTGGGAGTCATCCTACGAAATTAACTGGAGCCGATTGTGGTGGTGGTAAGAAGAAGAGGTACCGCAGTGGAGCGTTCACAATGGCACGAAAGCAAGGTCGTGATGATTGATCAAGTCTTCTCCGACATGGAGAATTGGTGAAATAAATACATGGAAGGAAACAGTTTTCTGATTTGGAAATAGAACAGTGCGTAAAATTTATTTTGCGAAGTGATAATGTCCAACATTTATCGTGGGGGACGAGACAGGTGAAATGGAATTGTAGTTATAAGAATCTGCCGAGTGTTTTAAGAACAATGTCTGTGGAGATTTTGTGGAGAAAGTACAGGCTAGAGCCGAACAACTCATATATGTCAAGGAAAATAGGGAGAACTATGTTCAGTAGTATAGCTTCGACGTTAACAAAAGGAATGGTAAATGAAAAAGGGTGCATAGATTACGTTCTAAGCTCCCTTGTATATGAGAATTTGGAGGTTGTGAAAAGTGTGATCGAGAACGAAGTGTTGAATCAAGTAATGAAGAATAATTTACTGCAAGAGGTGGACAGTGTGTGTCAGTTTTTGAATTATAATTATGTGACACATTTATCGTCATCAAGTGATGATCCGTTACATAATGTCAATTTTTCATTACTCCAAGGAAAGTTTCTTGATTGTAAGTTTTCAAAGTGCAAAGAATTTTTATCAATTTTCAAAATGTTGGATACGGTTGAAGAATCAGTACATAGTAGAGATGAGAAAGCGCAGTTTTTATATCACGGAAGTATGGGTTTTCGTTTTGTGGTGTATTGCATCCAGTGGCGCAGGATTCTAAGAATATTGTTGACGCCCATTTCGCAGTTGCGAAAAGACATCTAACGCGATTTGTTGTTGAGACAAAAAAAGATGATATTATACCAGAGGATGTAGTTGAAGCCTTAACATATCAAGGGGGAGTACAAAACACAGCAGTAGATTTAATTGTAGTAGATAGACTAAATGGAAACTTGGAGAAATGGATCAAGTCTACGAAAGAAAAGGCAATTTGTAATGTAGGATGGGCAAGCGAATTTAAATTTGAGATTATACCGTCTGGGGTAATAAAAATACCGTTTGTTTATTCAGGTGGTAAATTCATGACGTATGTATTTCATGAAAAATATTCAAAGAAACTGAATGAAAGTAGCGCGGAATGTGAAACGGAATGTATTCCAGATAACTGCAATGAACTAAAAGGAACGGCAGAAAGGTGTTCTGATGAAAATTAGGAATAAGAAGGAAACCGAAATTTGTGTGTTCATAGTAATTAAATTCATGAACATAATGACATCTCTGTAAACAGTACGGAGGAAGTCTGTACAATACGTTATGTACAGAATAGACCTATATTCAGGAAAGCTGGGAATTTATTTAACGGTTTTGAGACAGGAGTAAGTATATTGCACATGCACAATCTCCATAAATGGGCAGCGAAGGAATATATTCACGAACATAGTGCTGTTGCAGGTACTGTGTCAATGCTGTGATGTAGAAATGAATCGGAACAGGGGGAAGAAAATAATAAATTAAATGAAGCAGGTGACGGAAATAAACGTACAGAATCATATAAACTGGAAAGCAACAACTATATGGAGCAAGTGGAAGGAGGAAATATGTCTGCTAGTATTGATAACAACTATGATGACGTCATTAAATATGCAGGGAATAATGACATCTACAAGTGTGATTTATGTCATATGTTTTATCGAAAGGAAGAGCTGTTACGCAAACACACAGAAAATTTCAGTGGAAAGGTGGACAAAACAACTTTAAGTCGCGCAGTGGGTTTCGCTTCTGATATTATATATAAACATAACTGCATACAAATTCATACAAGAATGGAGGCCATACTCAATCTTTTGCACTATCAGAGAGAGGTAAAAGATGAATACATTGGTTTCAACCAAGGCTGAGCATCGAGGCCTGCATGGGGCACGAGTCTAGCAGAGAAAGGTGTGAACGAATTTGCTCCTCAGTTTAAGAAATGGTTCGATATGGGTGATACTGTGAGCAGATCGAAGATGAATGCAGGTATGATGCGAAAGGCATTGAAAAAGGCATATCCAGAAAGATATGACTTGCCAACAGAGAAGTAAATAACGCAGAAAATTGGAGGTTATTCAAGGGCATGCAAAGCGTCGAAAGATGAAGAAGCAGGTAGGATGAAAGCGACCAATGACAAAATGCACCCCAATTTGAACAGTGAATGTATCCAACGTGAAAGTGAGACGGGAAGCAAAAATCACAGGCAAGTACATCGCATATGGGAGACGATGATAGTATAAAGGAATAAATTTTAAGGTGAAAGAGAGGGCATATGTGGAACTACCAAGTGGATGTGGTCGACGTACACGTAAGTTTATGTCCAAGAAATACAGTGATGCTATACTTCGAATGGTTCTAGATGAGCGTACGTAATATTACTGGCAGCAAGGGAGTTGAAAAGCTTATAGAGATCATTAATATAGATATTAATTGTATTCCGCAAGCATTTCCTGACACGAAACAAATTAGAAACAAAATTAACAACTTGAAACAGAAAATTATTAATGATGATGGGCATCAATAGAGTCATGCCTCCGAGACAGAGTCTACATCCCTCACGGACTATATTATTGTCACGTAGATATGCAGTAAATTCACGGAAAAGGTGAACATTATGGACGTTCTAAATGTGTTGCCGAGCAATTATTAGCATATTGAGAACATTGTTCTTTTATTATTAAATCAGGTAAATAAACGAAATTGAATACTTACTATTTCCCTTTGCATCTACGGGACGCACGACTTTCAATGTACAATCATAAATCGCACAAATATTCACTGAAATAACCAACTACTTGACATTTTCAGGACGCATTGTATTCGACAACGCAGTCATTGCACATGTGGGTGTATTCAATTCTTCCTGCAATTGAATTTATTTTTCTATAAAACGGTTCTTCCGCCATTACTGAAATACTGAGATGCACAGTAAGGCGTCTCTCACTTGAATTACCTCCATTATCTCCTTTTATTTTCTCTTTCTTTATATTCTTCGGTCCAAGAAGCAGTGCCCAACTGTTTTTTGCATTTTCCTTCTTCCCTGCTTTCTTTATTTTTATTAAAATCCTCATTTTCCTCTCTCCCCATGGGTTCATTCACATGAACGCTTCCCGATGTTTCACGACGCCTAGAAACATTTTCTGTACTCAAAGTTTCTTCCATCTTATTACCAGTAATCCCTTAACGTTCATCAGCAGTGGAATCTTGGCTTTCTTCGCAGCAGATGTCGATGATGTCAACGTCATCAACTGTCAGGTCGATGACGTCACATTCATCGACAGATAATTTTGCTTCATGCAGATGTGCATCTCCCGAATAACTGACATGGTCCTCATCGGACATTCTAAAAACCAAACATAAATTTAGTACTTTGGGTTATTCCTCGTAATATGATACGGTCAGAAAAAGATTGCAAATAACTTACTTTTCAGGCAAAACAATAACCGTTGTTTTGCTTATTTCGGTTTGAACTTACTTGATGCTGGGTGTGATTAAAAGTTGTTTCTGCAAATTAAATTATTTGCTTGTCTCCGTGAAATGGTGCTGGATGGAATAAGAATTAGTCTCATGAAATGAAAATATCGCCTGCCCATCATTACCAAAATAGATATTTCTCCCTTGACACTAATCCCAATTGGAATACAGTCAGTGTCAGAAGGCTTTCTCAGTATCTTTACTATTTCTACAACACTGTACTGCACAATATTCCACTGTACAATACAGCCAATATATCTGAATACAATTAATTTTCAAGTTTCTTAACTAGATTCTTCTAAGAAAGAGTGTATTTTATTGCATTTTTGTGTTTTGAAAAAAACGTGTTCAAAACAGCAATGCGATGCGGGTTCTGCCCTGAGATCATAGTTAAATTATTTAAATTATTTTAATAATTATTAAAAAAATTATTATTAAAAAAATTATTATTAAAAAAATATATTATTTTGATTTCAAATTCGAAAAAATAAATTATTTCTTGTGCCAGGACAAGAAAATAAATAATTCAAATATCAAAACTATTAATTTTTGAATTATTAAATTAAACGATGATGCTTGCTAATACGGTTCCTGTGTCGTGGTTGAGCCGCCGCCAAGCCAGTGTTGTAGGCTCGACTACCGAAGTGGAGCTCACTGCAGCATCCGCAGTCAGCCGCGATATTCGGTGGCTGGCCAATCTTGCACAAGAAGTTGGCGTTCCTCTCACGAACCGCCTAACCCGCTCTGTCGACGGTAACTACATTCCTGTCGTAACCTTATGCGTCGACAACAAAGGAGCGGTCGACATCGCCAACGGTTCTGGACCCACAAAGGGCTCCCTACACATGGAAGTTCGCTCAATGCTCCTCCAGGAGCAGGAGAGGTCACACGAAAACAACTCTGTATACGCCAAGTCTCCACCCAAGCACAGCTTGCGGACGCCATGACGAAACTCCTCGGCCCGACCAAGTTCCGACACGCTCGCGAGGCCCTCGGCTTAACTCTCATGGACTCATCGCGACGGATCGCGGGGCGTGAGACAGCTCATCAGCAGCAAATCCGATCCGTAACGATGAGACCCCATGCTCGCTCGACAGCTCATCAGCCTCCAGCTGTAAGGCTGACGGGCTTACAGCACAATACGGCAGTAAGATAGATGTATATAAACAATAGACCACTTCTTGTTCAGCAGGAACAAAGAGGGTCATCGGTTGAACAAATTATTTTTTAAAACACAATAGATGTTTTGTGGAACAACCCTATGAAATTTTGGATTTTTTGCCCCTTAGCAACTGTACGGTAGGGGGAAATCGGTCATAGGGTTGTTACATAAAACACCTGTTGGGTTTTTTTTTTTAAAAAAAAAACCCGATCCCACCGATGATCTTCTTTTCTTACATTTTACTTCTTGTTTACAACTTGGTTGTTTTCTTTTCTTTGTTTTCTTTTTTTTAAATTATGTTTTTTAAAAAAAACAAATTTAAAAACAATAATAAATAAAAAACAAATAAAAAACAAATTTGTTTTTAAATGTTTTAAAAAAAAAAACAAAAACATTTAAAAATATTTTCACAACATATGCACGTCGTGTATGATCAATAAAAATGTTTACAGTTTTTAATTTTCAAAAAAGATTTGAAATAGACGAATGAGAACGATACACGTACGTATTAAAAATGATTCGATTTGATCCGTTACAAAATTTGTAGGTCTGTACAGAGCATTTTTAAATGGTCCGGCGCGTTATGAAGGTAGTACAGGGTATTAAAATGCCTTTAAATACCCTGTACTACCGTCATAACGCGCCAGGCCCAGTAAAATCCATTGAAAACAAACATACTTACACTCTGATTTATGAATCCTGGTATGATCGTTGGTTGTAACACCACCACGCCAATCTTCTACATAAACAAACTTCCCGTTTCAAACTACAATCTGTATGCCAACAATCAGTCACAGAAAAATGACCTTAAAAGATGAAGAAGAGGACTACGAGAAAGGCGATGGGTTGTAGTTCGTAAAAACATCATTTTGACAACATTTGTCGTTCACCCCTGGTAAACCTCTTCACTTTCTCGTTTTCCCTTCCACCCGTCTCACCGTTCTTTAATCTCTTATTGCTCAGCCTTGCAGTCTGCCGACTGTCTTGTTCACGCCTTACCCGATAAGGCTCTCGTTCTCCTTGGACCGTACTTTGATTGTTGGAATCTGATCAGTTTATCTCTTGTTATTATCCCTTCGTATTTGCAATCAAGAACAAAAAAATTACAACGCTTCAATCTGTCTCGACTAACATCTTGAACATCAACATCAACCAACCGTGATGATGTCTTCTTCATTACTCAATCGACATCGTTTTGTTCTTCTTCTCTTTCTGTTCATTTGTCGAGTGACAACCGCAGTCCCAACCCTTTCTAAGAAGTCTATAACAACGACCAAGCAAGACCAGTGCTGTGGCACATCTTTGGGATATACATATGCCAGGTGTACATTAAATAGAAGATGTGCATCGTCATTATTTTGTTTAAATTTACATTCACATTCACCTTGTGGATATACGCTTGAAGAAGAATGCCATTGTGAACCAATAGTAATGACACCTTGTGTACAAGCTACAGATTGTTTATCATATCCACTTGAAATATGTGCATTTTTACCATTTTCAAAAACATTTTGTTATTCAGAAGAATATGTATCATCAAATTCTTCAATCAATATCTATGAAGGAGATTGTTGTGGTGGTACTCAAACCTCAAAACCACGACCATCTGAACCTCCACTACTACCTAATCCTTCTACATCGTCTTCATTTATTCCTGAACATCCTGCCGAATCTTCACCAATTCATCCTTCATCTTCTTCACCACCATTTATAAAACCTTCCAAACCCGCAGATAGTACAATACACCCTGTACCTTCTGATAAAGAACCACCAAAAATTATACCAAAACCATCTTTCGCCGGTGAGAGTCCTGCACCTGAAAAGTCTCCAGGAGATAATGGATTAGCAGGAGAACCATGTTCTTCTATTAAACCATGTAAAGATTATCGTGAATGTGCTGAATCTCCATGCGATACATCAACTTGTCCTTCTCAATGCACATGGTCAATGGTATGTGACTGCACTTCTGATTGTTATTCTGGTGAAATTTGTGTTTCATATACTAATTCTGAATCAACTGAACAGAAAAATAGATATTGTTATTCACCATTTCGTGTACAAAATTTACCAAATATAACGATACATTCATGTGATGAATCAGGTATGACTGGCGATGGATGTATTGATGATACAAATTGTATAGGTGGTAGAAAATGTGTACAAGGTGGACAAAGTGAATGTCTCGGTGGTTTAGTTCAATGTGGACTTGATCGGCCTGCTTGTGGTAAAGATGGTATTCCAGCATTTGATTGTTTTTGTAGTGGTGCTTCGTTTTGTGATTGTAATAATCCATGTACTGATGATGGTGAAGTTTGTTGTGATACTGCATGGTCAGATTCTAGTGTATGTCTAAGTAGAAAAGGTACTGAAGATACTAATATCACAAAAGTAAAATGTGGATATACTTTTCAAGATGAATTTTACGAACCACCCAGTGATCAAATGCAATATGCTGTTGGTAATCCTTTACAATTACCTCCGGTTTCATTGACTACTGAAATACAAGATGGTTTCACTGCAAGTCCTACGCCCACTAGTAGCTCTGGTGGTGGAAGCGGAAGCGGAAATGGAAATGGTAGTGTTGTGGTGGCGGCGTCAACTGTTTGTGTTGATGCTAAGGCTTTGGAAGAGGCTGGTGTTGACTTGGTTTATAAGGATCATCAAAGAGGTAGTGTTTTATGTGATCAGAATGGTAGTTGTGCCACACCAGGCCATTTGGTCTCTTGGAATGGTAGACCGATGATGATGAAAAGGTACTGCGCTAACATTGTCGGTGTTGAATGTAACAGAAGAGTTATGTGGGTGAACAGTATCAGATTTCGACGAAAAGTTGTTGTTTCTTCCAAGACTGCAGGTTTGGAATATACTGCTTTGGCGGCTAGGTACGAAAGTTCGATGGAAGAACTTATGCTCAGAGCTGTTGTTCGATTTGGTTTTTAGGATTTTTGTTAGGATTTTTGTTATTCTCTTTTCCAACTCCCCATGTCCCCCAATTTCCTCTCATCCCCTTCTTTGTACCATCTTTAGTATTTTATTTTTTATACATCTCACGTAGTAAACGTTCTCATCAACAACAGGTCGTTATACTTTGCTACCTCGTTGACTGGCATCCAAGGTACTCTTTATTTGATGTGACGCTTTTTTTTTTTTTTTGTAACGTAGGTTTTGTGCAGTTCAGTAAAGCTCCTTATTGGTTTTTCTTTGGTACTTCAGAAAATATTAGAGTGAGTGCACACGCTCATCTTTCCCACTCTATTTTTAGTTTTTGCTACATGTCGTGAGTACTTGAGAGCTTGTCTTTCCCACTCCTTTATTTTTTTGTTACATGTTGGGAGTACACACGCTTGTATTTTCCCACTCCTTTATTTTAGTTTCTGTTACATGCCGAGTTATTCCCTGCAAAAAATTTGTCAGAAGGATCTGCAAACATTTTTATTCTCTTTCCAGTCTCGAACTTTCATTTCAAGGCTCACCACAAGGTTGTATGCATTGATAGAATAAGATAAACCTCGAGATTTAAGTCTGCGTCTGTTAACCACCTGAAGATTCAGGCTCACTCGATAACATTCCGTGCATTGTTCTTCAGGAAAAGATGGATTTGAGTTTGGTGTCTCTCTTGATGCCTTTCATTCCTTTGATGAACTTGTACCAAACTGCAGCATTGATAACCTTGAATTATGTATCATTGAATATAAAACACAATTGCTCTTGTCCAGCTCATACCCGTGTCCTTCGTATCACCTCGAAAAACACAGCCGTCTCTCACAGAGCTTATTTTAGCTACACTAGCATCAGAGCAATCGTCCACAGTGTGTGGAGCTTTTTGTACGCGTGGATGGCACTTTGCTCGACAGGCATCCACCGGATCCGGTTAGTCTGTCCAATTGAGTTTCATTCCATTGAAGTTGATTGTCCAAGCTTGGCAGATGGTTGATTACACCAATAGATCATTGTATATCCGTTGTTTCTTTGGTCCAATGACCGTTCACAATCCATACACTTTTCCTCAGGAGTTTGGTGTTTAGGGGATTTCAAATATTATAAATTATTATATTATGTTAAAATTTAAAAGAACCTTTAACACAACAACAACAACAACACTAGTAGTCGATCACCGACACCAACGAATTGTTTGTTACTATGAACACCGATGACTTCAACCCCTTCCAGTAATCTTCTTCACGATTTTCACAAGTACTCCCGCCATATTTCTGTACCTATTGATCTGTTCTACTGAATGATAGTGGGATAGGTTGTTTGAATCTGGTCATACAGTAACTGATGAGTGAATTCAGTAAAATTTTGTGATTATGTAATGTTTATATGTTTATAGTTTCAATAAGCATCTATGATCAGATTGTGGGAAAAGAGGTTTCACTCGTAATTGGGACATGGTCCTTGCTTTTGTCAAATGGCCCTGAGATCAGCAATTATTGTGAGGTTCAAGCGTTTCAAATATGGCTCAGACAAAACTTGGTCGGACAGGATGGCGAGGTGAGACAACTTCCATGTTTGACCTCCTGTCCACAGCGTTATTGAAAAAAGATAGGGTGTTGAGAGCGAGGGATGTCGAGGGGCGGTCGAGGGGATCTCTTCGAATGGAGGAATGAACAGTGTCTCTCATCAAAGCAAATTACATGGGAAAAAGCATACAACTTCAATAATCGAGGATTGTGTGATAATAATGCTCGCAAGGGATTGGGTTAGAAACGGAAGAGGTGGAACGGGTAGATTTTGCGTTTTTTGGTGGTTGGTTGCGGAGATTTTGTATTTGTTTTTTTAAAAATGAATTAATTATAAATTTAATATTAAAATAACATTTTCATAGTATGAATAAAAGTAAGTAAAAATTTATGGTACAGAAATGACAGTTTGGTCGTACATGAGTGTGGTGTATGTACCAACCTAAAATGCATAAATTGTACTGTACGACGACACGAAGAAGGTATGCCACTGACAGTCGCGGAAAACGACAAACCCCAACTCCTTCCCCACTCCATTTTTCCCTCCTCTCTCTCTCATCACCCGACCTTCTGATTTCCACTTGCATAACGCCAACCACAGCATCACCCCACATCCACCATCACCACCGTCACCGTCACCGTCACCGTCACCGTCACCGTCACCGTCACCTTCACCGTCGCCGTCATCACCACCGTCAACGTCCCTCGAAACAATAACATAATAATCGTTGTTTACTATGGATTTAACCACAGCAATACCACACAACACAAATACTCCTCCGGGTGCGTCAATAGCTTCCACGTTATCCCCACCTACATCCCCACCACCATCAGCTTCACGGCGGCGAGGTCCTCAACCAGCTCCTTACACAATCCGTTCAATCACAGGTACTGAACATTGTCCTACCGGAGGGTCACCAACCTCAACAGGGGGCTTACCTCCTGAAAAACTTCGTTACGGTCGTCAACGTATCGCCGTATTTCGTACAGCCTCCGGAGCGGAATGTATACTACTTCCTGTTGCCGGTAGTGATGAAGAAGATGGCCCATCACGCCCACGTATTAGTTCTGTAACGGATATGTCTGCCGCTTCTCCAGATGCATCCCGTATCGATTGTGCAGTCCCAGAAACAGAAGGAACAACGACAGACTTGACTTCAATCATTGGAAATACAAGACAAGGAGAACAAAAAAGTGAAAAAGAGTATCATGAACAGCAGCGGGAAGGTGATGAGAATACCGAAGAAGATGATGGTGATGATGGAAGTACTTACAGCCATGCAAGTGCTGTCAATCTTGACGATTTAGATGATGATGATTTAGCTGGTTTAAGAATACAAGGCCTAGAAGGTGAAACAAAAGGTGTGTTATCAAAACAAGTCTTGGATATGAGACGGAAATCATTTGCAAACTCATTTGCAAAAGCAAGAGACGCAAAAGAAAGAGATTCAAAAACAAAAGAAAGTAAGATTAAACAACTTGAAGTTGTGCCTGTACGTCCTGAACTTCAACCACACAATGAATCATTCATACTAATGGAAAGATGTATATCGGCTTTAATGGAAGTGTTGGATTTTTCTTTAGCATATGCTAAGTCTGCAACAGAAAGGTTTGTAGCATTTCATCCGTTGTACACAACGGATGAAAGAAAAGTTATTGCAGAATTATTAAGAGAAACGAGTGCACGTCTACGCAATGAAATACCGACGGCATGCCGTACACCGATATGGGGAAATAGGAAAAGAAACGATAGAAAGAATTTATTCCGTGTGGTAGGTTTAGGTGCGAATAATCAACAACTATGTCTTAGTCAATCGTCACATCATTTAACAGCAAATATTAGAAAACGTTGGTTATCACCACGTTCACATCAACTGTCGAATGACACATTGGTTCGATCTGTTATATATGGGTCCCATATCATCCCCGGTGCACAATCAGCAGAAGCTATACTATTAAGAATGGCAGGAGAATTCCATCGGGAAGAAATAACAAGGAAAGCTAATCGTTCAGAACGTGTTGATATTCCTTTATCATTTGCTATGACGTTAACAGCTACATTAGCTACATTTGCAAGGTTGGAATGTTCTACTTCGTATCGCAAATATAGAAGTCGCAATGCATCACATAGAAGAAGCAGTCCGCATGCACTGATTTGGTTGAAAACTAAATATGACGGCATGAGATTATCTTTTGCTGTCACTCTACATGGAGAATCACCGTGTACCATTTTATTCAAACGACCAAGAATCTTTTCCTTAAGGAAGATTGACGATTATGCTACTCTGGTCACAGAAGCTAAAGATATTCTGTGTGAATTCGGACGCGATGTTTTAGGGTCGAAGTCGAAGGACTAGTTTTTTTTTGTTTTTTTTTTTTAATTCAACCTTAATAATATTATTAGACAGATTCATTCGCTCGACGCGTCCAGCGACGCGTCCCTCCTCTCCTTCAGGATATATAAAAATATAGAAAGCCTTACAAGTCGAAAATTGAAAATTGAAAGTTGTCCTGGAATGTCGTCGCCCTTTTAAATTTAAAAATATAGAAAGTGTTGAAGCCGAAAATTTGAAAATTTGAAACCTGTCCTTTTCATGCTTCCTCATCCGTATCCGTAAAAGCAACATTGACGGACGACTCCGAACCGCCAATCAACATGTCACTGTTGATGGCCATCAAACAGTTAGTTTGAGAAATTGGTTCATTCCCAATTTTTCCCAAACTCAAATTGCGCCAACATTTCGACGAAAAATAGTGGTTGATGCAATGTAAGTTAAAGTGTCTTTCTACCTTGCTGTGGTTTCTGTACCCTGTCACATAGCTCATTCGTTTCTTTGTGGAGGAGGACGACGCGGATGTCGAGATATTTTTAGTGAATTTTTTGATACAGAAGATTGATGATGTATTATTATATCGCATAATACCATTAATATTAATAATGATATTTTGGTAGGTGTCATTTCGCGCGATAGGTTGTTATTGACAATTTTGACAGTTTTTATTACAAAATTTTACACGACGACTCGAACGATTGAATTGTTTGGGAACGGACAAAAAAAAAATTGCCCGTTAAATTTGAATTTATAATAATAAAAACCAAAGAACAAATACTGTACGCAGGAAACCTTTTTGGTATTACTATCCGTTGGAAACATAAACATTTCATATTACGTGATTTCTTTCTGGAATTGAAATTCAAAATATATAACGCAAAAATCATTTGCATGGGCCCGATAGTTCTTCTGCCTCGTAATTTTAATTCTTTATTTTTTTTACGGGAAAAACAGATTACAGCACAGCAGAGATCATCAAAATCTATTTTCATCATTATTTTTTCATGCATGCAAATTGCTTGGTATACAGTGGATGAAGTGGGGGGTAAAATAGTCACGTAACGTGGCAACGTGTCCTTGTCGTACGTGGACTCACTGTTACAGTCAGTCGGAAAAGAGAATGACATAAGTGTCCCACTTGGACACAAAATAAAATTCTACTGTTTGAAGTTTATGGAGCACTCTCCTGGCATCCCTACA
>JAULBU010023488.1:0-18467 GCA_032358235.1 Odonthalia washingtoniensis
CGACTATACAATTTTCAAGAAGTGCAAGAATGTACCAATATCCCAATGGGATGGAAAGTACGTTTCGATGTTTCACAACTTGGATCCGAGGTGCTTGTTTGGTTTCTAGGCTGGTGCTCTGTGTGTTTCGTTATGAAAATCAAGAATTAGACACCGCGAAGCTGATCCCGGAGTTTTTAGTGAGATGTGTTTCGGACCTAATGAACTCATCGGTTCCTACTACGGAGTTCTGGTGTACACAAACTTGGGTAAACAAGGTCAGTTCGCAAGAACATATGGTGAGGGGCTCCTGGAGGTAACGGATAAAGACTTCGGAAAATGGGCTGCGGAGCTTGACTTAAAAGCGACAGACGAAAAAGGGGATCAGCATTCCGTTTGGGTTGTACCACCACACTTCTATGCAATGCGGTACATTGACGACAGTTGTTATTTACCGGGTGATTTGGACATACAAAAGGCTAAAAATGGGGACATAAAACCAAGAACACAAAATGTGTCACGGAAGGTGTTTTCAAAACCCAAAACAGCAACATACTATTCCAATTTTATAATTTTGGGCATTGTGCCTTTAAGTAACATAGCTGTTGGTGAAGAACTCTACTTGGACTATGGTCGTGAGTATTTTTCACAATACGCGAAACACCATTTGTACCAACCAAGGTAGATTGGACATACTTCAAATGTTTATTTCAGTAACAATGCATTCTACCATATGTTTCCAATAAATGTTTCTATAAAATCAGATTTTTCATTTTTTCCATTTCACCTTAGTGAGAGTTTTCATCATTTTACTTCGATGTTATTCATGTAATGTCTTACTGAAAACTACTGCAGTAGTTTTAAGTTTAGTTTATTACACATTTTATTGAAATTTTTCATTTTACAGCGTTTCACATAAATACTATTTCCTTTATTTTCAAAGCCCACGTACGTTCTTCGCATTTTCCTCAAAACTTTTATGAAATTAAAACTTTTATGGCTCATGCCGTCTCCATTTAAGATAATATGCAGCTTTTTGGCACAAACTGCACATTACGTAGTCTACTACGGATGTTTCATACCGAAATATACATTTCGGCCACATAAACCCAGTTCACACATAGAATACATTCGGAACTGCACCTCTTGGCAGCCAACATCGATTCAGCCCACAGCAACAGTTGTGCCAGGCCATGATGAAAGTATTAACCATCACGGTCTAATTGAGACGGTTGACATTCAGTCAACAGCAAATGTTGTACTCGGACAATTCATTTTGAATCCCCCTGTCTCTGTGACATTATCACGTGAAAAACTTGTCTTGTCTCAGAAGAAGGGGTGGAGAAGAATACCAACGCGGTACATTGAATGTTTACGTGATATAGTCCAAGCAGACAGGGGGATGAAGCCAGCAGATGCAAGGGATATGATGAAGAAACGGATGGGTTACGATGATGAAACTTTGCCGTCAGACTTTCCAGCTGACAGAACAGTGTGTAACAAAGTGTATTCGTTGAAAAAAGAAAATCGCTGATAGCATGGTGAAGATGTCGAAATCCTATGTTATTTTTAATAGCAGTAGTTGATATATACAAATTATTTTGCAATTTCTGACCTAGTCTGTTAGATAAGGAGATTATCAAAAAGGAAACAATTATGTTAATAAAAACCAGACTTCTATGATATGTTTGCTGCCCGACACTTAGCTACATCGACAAAAAACGTTCAATAGTGCGGATATATTTTCACCCCACGCACAACGTTTCTTCCCTGAAATGTAGTCTACTCCACTAGGTGCGAGAGCTGTATAAAATACGGAATACATATGTCAGCTTTCCGTAAGAGTTAATTTAAATTCCCATCAAATTTATCTAATCTGTTCATAAGATAACGTAAAGCCAATTACCTGCAGGTGATTCGGTCATCCTGACTTTCTCTCTCAGAATCATCTAATTGAATTAATCGGGAATGAACGTATGCAGAAGGAAGCTGTTAAGAAAATTCTGTCTGGGCTGAGAGACTTATCACGGGCAACTTATACCAAAGGAAGCTGTTAAGAAAATTCTGTCTGGGCTGCGGGACCTATCACGGGATCCACAAACTCATGACGCTTTACAATCCGCACGAGCGATTGAAACCCTGGTTCGTTATTTGTCTGCAGAACAAGAATATGAAGGGATGTTGAACATTTTATCATTTCTTCATTGCATAATTTGTGTATTGTGTCTGCTTCTCGACAAGAATCTGTCGCCCGTACAGGCTTTGTGCCTTACCTGCAACGAATCATTCTGCCAAAAGATATGAATATGAAATCACTGTGTATATATATGTACTCTGGTTTAGCATGTGCCAGTCATGCAACTCGAGTTGAGCTTGGAAAACATAATGGCCTTGACTTTTATATTGAACTTATGCTTCAATTATGTGCTTCTGGGATTGTTAGAAGATGGCAGGCTTGTGTACTCCAATCCGTTTATGAATGGTTGGAAGATGGGGAACTTCAAAGTGCAGTTGAACATCGGTTAATAAATGAGGAGAATTGTCAAAGGTTTTGTGAATCTCTAGCACAAATTAGATTGAATGAAGTAGAAGGGATTTTGGGACCCTATCTTAAAATGGTTACCGTTTACCAAGTATTCAATTGTTTGTTTGAATCAAGCCAGGAATTGGTTGTTGCTATGATTGGACACGAAAATGGAACTGAATCTAATTGAAGGTGGTGATGATGTTAATGATGGTAATGTTGGTGATGTTGATGCAAGAGTAAATGACGTGATTCTGTGTGACATTGGTGATGGTCATATATTGATGATGATCTTGATCGATGATGAAGGCGATTATTATGTGTGCTGGGCACGACACTGAAACTGAATCTGATTGACGGTGGTGATGATGATGATGATTGGTGGTAGTGATGATGATGATTGGTGGTAGTGATGATGATGATGATGATGATGATGATGATGATGATGATGATGATGATGACGATGATGAAGATGAAGACGACGATGATGATGATGGTGATGATTATGTTCCTGTTTCTGTATCATTGATGATACGGTTGAAATTGAAAAAGCGTTGCATTCTTGAGAAAGACGTCGTGTTTCAAGAACAAATACATGATCCGCATAGAATGTGGTATAGACAGCTGCTGTAGACGAGGAGATGGTGGTTGTGCAGACGTTGAGTTGCTCTCAATGGTTGAATGACGCCATGGAAGATGTGAGTAGTCAATTAATGCAGAACTGAGGGAGTTTGCATTGTTTTTATCACGGTTTCGCGTCTTCCCCCATTATCGTCACATGTGAAAAGAGAGACAAATCATAAAGAAGTGTTTTTTCCTTTCATTGTTGTCAAAGTTATAACTGTAAGACATGAATATTACACGTTTGAATCTTCAAACGTGTAGGCAATTGTACAGACAGTTGCGTTTTTGACAATCAATAATTGATTGTCAAAAACGCAACTGTAAATTATTTGCAGAAACTACACCGTCGTATACAGTAACACGTGTGTGTCTTAATAAAAAGCAGAATACCACCAGTCCGATGACAAACATTATAATCACACTCAATTCGGCAACCATCGCAATCTTGTAACCAACACGGCCTCTTCAAAATCTCAACTTTCTACTTTTACCGCTTCTTCATCGGCATCATCGGCACCATCGGCACCAGTTTATTAAGAACGAACAGAACCTAGTAACTAATAATAATACATCTCACAAAGTTATCGATACGTCGTCGCAGTTACTGAACGTCTAGTTACTTCAACAACGCACAACATGCTTGATACACATCCTCCCTTAATTCCCGTTCAGAAATCCTCCCATTCCATACTGGAATCATTACATTCTAAACATGACACGGTTCTAGTTTCTTCTCCTAATCCTACTTCCGTTGTTGCTTCTGCTTTGGTTTCAGTTTCCACTACGAAACGACGAAAACAATTGCTTGGTTCACATCATAAACAGGATGACGTTGATATATATCAGCTCACATCTGCTACGCAGACTACAGCCAATATTAGTAGACAGACTTCGACTGATTCTACACATTCTCTTATATCTCTTCCTCTCAGTGATACACCTAATCAGATACCACCACCACCAACAGCGCTACCACCACCTATACCATCTATGATCCCCATTGATCATCTGAAATTGTTAGAGTTTATCAAGAATGACCAGAACCTACTCGGTACTTGAAGAAGTTCTTCCTAAATTTTATCACAAACCTGCGACAATTGTATATTCGAACCATGTTCGTGGTTGAGATAGATTATATTGTCGAGGCGCATCGCTGTTAGCGCTGGAGAAAATCTTGGATGAATTGGGAATAACGGTACTCATTCGATGTGTAGAGGAACCGATTCATACTGTGGACCAGATGGTGGCGGTAACGTCAGCATTGCAAGCGCGCTCTGTGTTTTGGAACAAAAGATGTAAACCAAACGTGTACGCGGTGGAAGAGGTGGTACGAGAGCGACTATCACTGCACGATGTTTACGTGAAGGATTTTTTTGTCAGCCTTGGCCAGTCGGAGTCGCACATCTATCGTTTACTTCAGCAGTTGCGTAATCGGGTGATATGCCTCTCTTTACGGGTTTAAATCAGTACGAGGGGACGTTTTTACTCGGCAGCCCAGCAGGACCGAGGCCTACATAACGACGCATGACGTAACAAATAGTCTCGTCCTTGTCATAGCTGATATCCCCATTTCGTATCATGAGAGATTCTGTGTACCTGACGTATTTCACGTCAGGGAAGTTGACGTAAATGGTGAAGAGCCGAAGGAGAACACGGCAGAGGTAGAAGATGAGTAAATTGTCGGAGAAGAAAAAGGTGAAGGTGTTTCTGGGAAAGAGGGCGTGGGAGAACATGAAGAAGGTAGAAAAGTGGTTGATGGGGAATGACATGAAGGCTGACAAAGAATCGTGTCTGATTTTTATTGTAAAGTTATGAAAGCAGAAGTGGGCAGTGATACATATATATATATATATATATATATATAACAGGGACAAAAAATAATAATAACCACTTCCACGACCTATATCCATGCTAACGTATACACTGACGTCCACGTCTTGAATAAGTCTAGCCATAGTAATTAAGTCCCCAGTTGTTTTGTTCTTCTTCTTTAAAACTTTCCTACTGACCTTTATTGCGCGATGCACAAAACCTATCTTGTTTTCACAAACATAGCCTTCTTCATCCTTCGATGAAGATGGCGACGTAACTTTATCATCACGGATTAATTTGCAACATTTCGTTCCACCATCATCTTCAAACGATTCATTTGAAAGAGTATCGTTGGAAGCCCCCTCCTTCTTCCACCTTGTCACTCCCCGGATCATTTTGTATAAACTTCCACGCTGTCCTCCCAATCATCATCGCTTATTGACATGATGAAGGGGACGCTCAGAAGTCCCCCCATCATTAGTCTTTCGCATAAATCGCTGCGCAGATGACATCAGGTTGGTGTTGATATGATCGTCAGAACTCATTTCAAATGTTGAATGTAGTTGAAGTATGTGCTTGACGAGGGTATTTTTCGAGTTGCGTTTTACAAAATTTTGCAGGTGCAGAAAAAATAATTTCTTAAATCATCATTAAAAAAAACGCGCGAATGTGCGCATTCGAATATATACCCGAACATACATGACTTGTAACATTACACTTGTGAAATGTTACTTTAACGGCATGTTGCCTTACAACCTTCCCATGCCACGTTTCCATCTTCCTGTATAACCGTTTCAAGAAAGCTTTGTATCCGTTCAGAACAATATCTGCACAGTTACGACAACATTCCAAAACATGCACCCCCTTATACATCGCAAACACCGCTCTGGTCAATCACAGGCCATACCGGCACTTTTGGCCCGTGAAATTACGAAAGGTAAAAAGTGTTATAGAAATCAGCGTGTTCTTTCAAACCGCATCTATTAAAAAATACAATAATTGTGTGAGATGCAATTCAGCCTGTCGCCGTTTGGCCTCGTATACTGTATCCGTTACACAGTATACACAGCAGGCAATGGATGTGTATACTGCACAGTAGAAGACTGTGTACAATATACATTCGTTACTTTCGACAATGATCCCGATCCAATCACCCTCGCCCCATCGTTTTACCAATTAGAGGAAAACCCGAATATATTGAATGAGTCAATTCGAATAAATTCGCTCGATTCAAACGGTCGGCAAAATACTCCGTAAAGGTAATAAAAGGGGCAAGTGACAATGCTCCCTGTTCGTTCTAATAAAGAAAGGTACATCAATTATAATATATTTCAGCATCAAATCTTTATTAAAGCTATCTTTAGATATTTCTACAACAATCGATATTAGATGGGATTTTTAAAACCACCATGATTATACACTCATTACCAACAGCAATCGAGGGGTACAATCAACTGCGCGGCAAATCCACAATGTACTGGACAGAAGACATTGTCAGTCTACATCTTGATTCTGCTACGCACGATTTTTCGATTTAAGCGCACTTCTCACGATATATACCAGGCATAATCCTGTCTGAGTTGTATCGTAGACACTCCGTGTATGTCACACTTTTTCCATCTACCAACAGTAGTACACAAAAAAAACAAACGGGCGACATCAACCAATCGAACGTTTACGAACCAGAAAGCCATCAATCTGAATGGGCTTTTTTCTAATTCTCGGTTTCTACTTGCTACAGCGTCACTATTGCCATTATTAACTGCCCGTTTACTAACTGTACTGAAGAATTCCTCAACACTGTGTGGTAGAACGTATTTAGTACTATGTAATATTGGTTGTAATACGTAGCACATATTCATGAACCAACCTTCCGTATCGGAAAATACTTGACCTCGTATCTCCTCATCAGCAACATTAACATCCATTATCTCATCTTCGTCAGCATTCTGGTCATCCAGTTCAACCTGTGGTGGTTCTAAATATCCATATTAGACCAGGAGCTCTTGCACAATTGCACCACAACCTTGCATTGAAGGGGATTCCACATCCAAGTACGGTACTTTGACCGCTGAAAATATACGAACACACCAATCTACCAGATAATTAACGCATATGTTATATTCCCTTTCTTCCGATTTTGGTAAGTCATAAACTTCTCCACTGTCCCAATCGTAGTGCACAAAAGGGTGCAGCATACTCCTTTTCAGAGAATTCCAATATACCTCTTTCGTTCGTCTTATAGCTAACAGTACCTTTTTCAGGTTGAAGTTTGAGTTGTAGAATAACTCAATTAAATACCTATCGGACCACATCCTCAACAGATCTGCTGACAACGGTGTTAACATCCCAAGACCCTGACTGTCGGTCAACCTTTGATCTCCCTGCTTGGAAACTTGAATTCCGTAGCGGCATACATGCATGAAAGTAGCAATAAACTTTTTGGCAGCTTCTTTCTTAACCACTTGGTAAAACAGCTCTTTAAACACATATCTTCCATACTTTAATGCATGGACATATTGCATAGGCAGTACTGGTGAGGGTGCCGATATCAAGACAGAAACTTCCAATTTTTGTACGGCAATAGGAACTTCCATATAGAAATTTGAATATTCTTCCTTCACGATTGCAAATACTCCGAAATCATGCCATCCGAGTAGCACAGGAACTACTGGATTGCCACCTGCGGCACGTTCAGCAGTTTACTTAGACTTCGTCACTATCCGTAATCGGTTTTCAAACGCAGCTTCCTCTTCCCAGAATTCCCTGTCCGCAAACATGTATCAGTTGGATATTGGACGTGGTAAAATACTGGTCATATCTTCGAATATTCCCCATGCTTCCGGCTTGGTACTCATTTTTGCCATGGGATGAATAGCTTTTCTTTTATATTCCACTTCTTCTGGGCACCTTACCCAAATGGTATCACATCGCTGTGTTGCTAAGCAACCCAATGGCGCAATTCCAGTATGTGGCCATCTAAAATTTCAACTGGTGTGTCTCGAAATTCTTCCATTTCCTGACTCCCCATTACCGAATGATTCATCACGCATTTTCTCATATCGCAACCCGTCGAATAACTTCTCATCAACACAGTTCTCAATGTAACGATTACCAAATATGGTGGTTTTCCCTTCTTCCCTTTTACATTTCGTTTCAACCTGTGTTCCAGGATCATATTTCTGTGCATAAAATGTTCTTGTTTGTTGAAAATTACCTTAAACGGATCACCAATTGTTACAAGTCTTACAGGAGAACATTTCATTTCCGGAGCGAAAGAAGTCGAACCAAGTTCGGTACCAAGATTTCTCGGCGGTGCAATGTGATATGCAGGTGTAACTGGCACAATTTCCTGTTCGGTAACTCTCGGAATCCTTGCTTGTAATTCTGTTGCGAGATACGGATGACAACCACCACGACTTCCACTCATCGTGACACTTCTTGTTGAATATTCGTTGCGGTCGACAGTATTTATTGATGGGGTACTTAATTTCCAATATCGGTATTGACCATAAAAAAGTTAATGTGTTAATATATATTTCGTTTTCTATAAATCCATCCAACTATTTTCCATACGGTATGTTCTATTTACACAGGCAGTCTTCGCTATAATTTTCGCAGATCTAGAATGAATAAACATTCATAGCCGAATAAGAATGGTTGCAAACTTACTTGACATAAATCGCACACGTTGCTTTTCTCCTGCAATCATGTCATCCGTTACGGTATTCATAACATCCGTTCATTTTGATCGTTTCTTTCCACGTTCATTTCTGTCGGGGTCAGACGCATTACATTCGGTTGTTTCTTTTCGTTGCTCGATATAGAGGCCACTCGTTGTAATAGCGCAATGGAAACGTATAACGTAGATTTCAATGACAACGGTCAAATGCTGGGATGTTAAGAAACTTCCCCCCGGAATGTGTTTGAAGCTCTTTACACAAATGCGATATTACTTGTCCATTCAAAAAAAATGTCAGCATACTACTTATTTTTGATTTTACATCTACTCACATTTCAGATCGCACGGGTAAAATAATATAAACATTCAGTCATTTTGGCATGACTTGTCACAATATGATATATCACAAATAAATAAAAATTATACTTTCTACAATCATCATTTCGCATAATTTTCTACATTTCGGAGCCGTCCCGAGTGTTCCGTATCACATCACCTTCAACATACATGTAGTACCGCCTATCATCGCGATTTTCACACGCGTTCTTCCAGAATCGTTTCATTGCAATAATGATTACAAATAAGGCAACGATATATCCCGATTGGTGCGTATGAAACAGTTTCCACATTTCTGTAGGACATACATTTAGAATTGAACAAATTCGAAAACTAGTACCTGCTGTACATATAATTGTTCGACGCTTTAATAAATTTCTGCATCACCCATGCTGCTACATACAAACTGCATGGTCACATACAACTTTCTTGGAATTATCAACACATTCTACATTATCATAGTTTTGATACCACACTGTCTGAAATAATTAACTTCCCATTGGAAATCTACCACATCATCTGCAAATACCGTTTCGGATCTTTCTCATCATTCATGCAAATTATATATTACATATTGCACTATACAAGACCCTTTTTCACGTGCTTCGTTATGCATCACCAGGTCCTTTTCCAAATTAATCCGTTCGGTTTCATCAGTAAATTCACATTTCCCAACAATGTCAGTACTGGTACCATTAACGTCACTCACAATACCACCAGAACTGTCATGGCTTCCAAAGATACGAGCAATCACCGTTTCGGAATTTTCAACACCATCAGTCTCAACACCTTGCTGTATTTTTATCATTGCATTATGCATAATGATAACAGCATCCGTAATTACGGTTGATTCATCCATTGACCCATAACGTACAACAGTGTATAATAATTTATGTCTAGTTTTTAATAGTTGAAAGAAACCCCAACTTCCTTCCGTACGGTATCATGTGTTTTACTCAAAAGGGTTTTCCGTGCCTGTGATGTACCAGTAGGATAAATAAAAATAGGCCACTTCGGATAATTTTCATCTACCAGGTGGTACATTATCTCCCGCTTACACTGCGACGGCTCAATGGTATATTCTCCCCTGTATGCTAAATCCACTTTCGATAGGACTATTTCGTTGATGAGGGGTGAATCCATGATTAGATTGTTGTTCTTCTTCTTCCCTACTGCAACCGGTGACCACGACCAACAGTAATTGTCACAGTTCGTCCATACCTCTACAGTGAATGATCTCTGGTCTTCATCACCTACTGCACTGTGCCCAAATCTGTGGTGATCTCTCTCCCTGATATCTACGAAGTCAAAGAATCCAGCACAACCAGGAAATCCTCTTTGTTTGAACGATTCTTCAATTTTTTCCAAATCACCAGGGGACAGTTTGCAATTCAATAGCACATTGCCGTATTTCATTTTGATGAAAGAACAGAATTGATAAACGTACTTCCTAATTTCCGAAATGGTTAAAATAACATCTTTATCGCAAATGGCCGCATATTCTCCTGACCGTAAGGTAGCAAGGACAGACAGTAGCAGTATGTACGTTGATACTTTTCCAGAGTCACCGGTTTCAAGGCATGGAACCCATATGGCAGGCCTGAACAGAAAAAGCTCGGTTCGCAAATACCTGAACACCTTCGTGATGCAGAGCATTTGTTCAAAAATCCAATCGGTACATAAATCCTCATCAAGTATAAAATTAGAATCCATTTCCTCGGTTAGTTCACTCCATTCAATATTTTTCATTCTACTTGTCTTGACATTACCTGCTTTTTCCTTGTCATAAATCCTATATCGGTTTTGCATTGCACGCAGCAGTCTGGTAACTTGGTTCTGCAGTTGTACCACGACAGATAACATCTCTTCCTGTTCCCAGACAAGGGTCATTGCTGAATACGCCATGTCCTTCCTCTTCACCCCTTTTCACTCACCGTCAATACATGTAGATTTTATGCTTCGTTCACCTATATTCCGCCGCTGGTAGGATTCGTACAGTTCGCTTTGAAATTATTCCATATTTGACAGTCCAATTGGTGATATAACGTACCTCCGTCAATTTTCTCCGTTCGGCAGTGGCAGAGTCAACAATTTTCGTTCCGACTTCGGTCACAAATTTAAACATGACGTCACTCTCAGCATATCATGTCCAGTTCGGAAGTCCAATAGATACCACACATGTCTCTGACCATTTCAATCGTCTCTGTACTTCGCAGAAGATTTTTTAAATTTTTAATTTTAATCTCGAACAATCTACACATTCAGTCAATATAGAGAAACAACGGTGTGCTTTAATCAATGACCTGTAAGCGCAGTACGGTGGTGCCAAGTCAAGGAAGTGCAAATGAGGGGTTTATATACTGCAAAATCCCCAAAATCACTACGGCGTGATTTACTTGCTCATTCTCAAGGGGTAGGGGCTTGAAGTGTTGGGGGAGTGGGGACGATGTTCGCTTTGGAGATTGTGTGCGCAGATTCGAATTTTGACCGGTTCATACTTTTTATATTTGCGTTTGTTTTGTAGGTTTCTTTTCTCGGAGGGAAGGCACTCCCTCACTGATACGTAAATGATATTGTTTCAATTTTAAAACGTGTACAATATATCCCACACATTCTGTTTCTCGTCATATTACGGCGACAAGTATAAATAACATTGAACTGCATGTTGATTGGCTATAGATAACGGTGACATACACATTCCGGATTTGTACCGTACTAAACACAGTCGTTTTAAAAATTTCTAGACAGTACATATTAATATAAAAGTCCAACTGAGCACGGCCCTTTATCCAACTGTGTACATGTTTTACCGTTCTGTATTTCCCCTTGCTGACAAAAAATAGCACCATTTATATTCAACTGAGCACATCTAAGTAGTGATGCCCTTATGAAACCTATCTTTAGAGATTTCTACAACAATAATAATACAATAATAAATGTATTTGTATTTTTTTAAAAAATACAAATACATTTACACCTATTTATTTTTATATATGTAGTTTTTAAAAAATATATATATATACAAATAAATAGGTGATTTATGTAATAACACTATGACCGTTGGCGATCAGACGGGCAACTGGCTAACTTACTACGTATATGAAATTTAATTATAAAGTAGAATCGTAGAATTTGTAAGAGTAGTTATTAGCTTTCTTTTGGAATGATGGAGTGACACCTTTCTTTGTGTGTGTCTGTGTTAATAATAACAGGTTAGTTAGAATTACTTCGATGTATATAAGTGTTTTCACCGCCGTCCGATAGAGACGAGTGGAGACATGCCTATAACACTTACGTGGCGTTGTCTCGATATACACTGTACTGTAGGTTACTGTACATTACAACAGATAATGTCAGCCAATCAACAATAATACCCTATTATTGATTTCTGGAATTAATACAGTTGTCATTAATTCCAACTCTCCTGCTCATCGATAGCACTCCTACACTAAAAAAAGTAAAACATAACAACAAGCTTAATTTAAACAAAACAACTTCAGCAACTCTTCCTACATCCTTGTTTATTCATGTATCATTATCATCCTTGTCTCCTGCTGTATCATTCTCGCAGTGCTACATATTTATTATATGACTCTTATTTCATACCCCCTACAGTTGTGATCCATATCTTTATCAACAACTATCATGATCCATCTTGATTACAAAAGGAATCCTTTTTTTATGATACAATTTCGATCAAATCCATAAATCCGTTTTTATGGTACCTATCCAAACGCTAACCCATACATCCCTTGTTATGGCACATATCCAATCGCTTACCCATAACATTGTGATATATACCAAGTCAATCATTACTAGTTGGAATGCACAAGGTGCTTCATTAAACCATAAAATTTGGTTTCATGGAGGGGCTTCGTAAGTATATCGGCTATCTGTCTTTCGGTTGGGATCTAATGAAGGATTATTTCTCCCTCATCTATCTTTTCTCTTAGATAGTGATAACGTATCCCAATGTGTTTTGACGTTATGAATTCCCCCTATCCTCTTGATAATATAATGCACGTCGCATTATCTTCATGCGTTATCGTAGGTCCATCTTGATTCATACCCAGATTCGATAGTAAATGTCTCAGCCATACTTCCATACGTGCTGCAGAATCTGCAACCACGTCCTCAGATTCTGCAGTACTGTGCGTAACAAGCGACTGACGCTTGGAACTCCGGTCAATTATCTCCAGTTCCGGAATTTTACCATCTCGTGTGTAAAATAATCCAAACGTTATCGTTCCCTTCAGGTAGCGTAGTAGATTTTTCAATACCTTCCAGTGTGTTTCTCTTGGGTTCCAGACAAATCTCGACAAATCGGATACTGAGAGAGAAATATCTGGACGTGTACAGATCCTTAAATATAGGAGAGTACCAATTACCTCTCAATAAGGGAAATCCTTTGGCTTATCTCCTTCGTCAGTAAATATCAGTTGCTTAAAATCTGTAGTGGGTGAAAGTGGAACTAGCCTTACCTTTGCGTCTGTCACATTAAACCTGTGTAGAATAGTATCAATGTACTGACTTTCAGATATGGATATACCTTCCTTTTCATCTGTAATATTCTGCCCCAGAACAATTTCACTACACCCATATCCTGCATATGGAACCTTGATTTTAATATATTTTTCACTTTTTCCAAAACCTTGGAATCAGGCGCCATGAGAATATATCATCCACGAAGATCATAACTACCATTTCTAGTTTCCCATTTTTATGTCTTGTATAAAGACAACGATCCGCACTACTCGGTTTCATTCCTGCATATTGGCATAAGGTGTCCAGTGTGGCATTCCAAACTCGAGGTGTTTCCTGAAGGCCGTAGAGTGCCTTAAGTAACCTGATTGAATGTCCATGTGACACTAAGTGTTCATGCCCCGGTGTCACCGTCACATAAATCGCTTCTTCCAATATGGCATTTAAGAATGCCGTTGTAACGTCCATCTGATGAACATGGTTGAGTTGTGCGACCAGTGACAGTAGAACGCGTAAGATTGTCATCTTGGACACAGATGCATGGGTTAGATCATAGTCTATCCCATGTGCCTGCATAAACACTTTTTAGACCCATCTTTCCTTGTACCGCACCACTTTTCCTATCTCATCTTTCTTTTCGCAAAACACCCATCTAGTTGATATGTTTTTCTGATTGGATGGTGTCTTTTCTAGCTTGTAGACACCAAGTTTCTTCATGCAGTTCATCTCAACCTCGCACGCCAACTTCCAATGACACGCCCGCACCCGCTCTCCATCATTCATCGCTTCACTGTATGTTGATGGTGTCGCATCTTCCCGTACGACAGCTTCTGAAATTAGTACATCATCATTGGTACTCGCCGTTTCGCTTCTACTTTTATTATCCTCCTGCTGAGGTTTAAGTTCATGATTCGCGAAATTTCCTGCATTCTCTGGAGCTTTCTGTGCTTGTGTACGAATTAGTTCTGTTATTTCATCATCCGTCAGTTTTTTGTTCTTAGTCCTTCTCGCCTTTGGTTTCGCCTTTTGAGGCTTGGGTTGACTAATTTGGATCTCCCCGGCCCTATCAATGATTTCCTCGATTTGATAGACCCCCTCCTAGACTCCAGTTTGCTTACCACCTGGAGTGACGGAGTCGACGTCTAAATCTTCATTGTTGTAGTTGTAACCACCTTGGGTTGTGGTTAAATGGTCCTGTGCGGTGCTCCCGCCATGTTGTGCAAAAGCTGAATCATTTTGTGCGGTGCTCCCGCCTTGTTGCACACTCCACGATTTTGACTTAGACCCAGCTGGTCTACTCCTCCCCTTGGGTATCGCTGCTGGTCATGCCACAATCGCCGGTGTCCTTCTTGACTGTTGATTGTCGGTTGTTGCGAACGGCCGTACATCATTGGTTTCTATCCTTCCATGATTTACGTCGTCGCCGTCGTCATTTTTTTATTTACGAGGGCGCCAATGTCCACGTGTAAAATGTTCATTGGTTGATACTGAATTTCTCAATTCTGAATTTTTGAGATTACGAGACGTGACAATTTTATGCACCATTAAGTGCTCATCAGGCTGTTCGATGTGAAGGTCACATCACGTGTCAAAATGACACCATTCTTGCCTGGGTAATACACTTGGTAACACAGTGTACCTTCGTATAAACCAACCAAAATTCCCCGTTCCGCAGTTTCATCCAGTTTCGTCCTGGTTTGGAGTGGCACATACACTAGAGCTGTGCACCCAAATGGTTTATACATCCTGAGATCACCTCCCTGTTGAAAAACCTTTCAAAAGAGGTTTCCTTATTCGAGAAGGTAGATGTCGTGCACTTATTTCTAATCTTAGTTGCATACTTGACTGCATAGCCCCACCACGACTTAGGCAGGCCAGCGTGACATAACATAGTTCCAGCCATTTTCGTCAAGGTACGATTCATGTGCTCCGCCACATGAAGCTGTACATGAGCCGATCTTCCAGATAATGCGTGGATAATACCATTTACCCGCAGGAAATCTGTGATTGTGCTCGATGCATATTCAGTACCTTGATCGGTTCTGAGCGTTTGAATGTTATATCCTCTATTGTGCATACATGAAACATACCCGTTCCAAATTTACAAATGTCTGCATCTTATTTTTCATAAGGTGGCCGTCAAACGCGTATAGTCATCTATATACGTTTGAAAGTATAGTTCGCCGTTGTGGTCAGGAACTGAGAACGGCCCGCAGGTGTCTGAGTATATCAATTTACCTGGTCTTGTCGTTCTTAGTTTCGCAGACCTTCCTTTCTTCCTGAATCCATTCATGTATGCCTTTCCTCTTGCACAATTCACGCAGTTCAATTTCCGATTTAAATCAGATTTTCTAATCTGGATCTTTCCTAGCCTCGCTAAGTGACATATACCACTCTTGGACAGGTGTCCGAGCCTATTATGACAGTCCCCGAGCTTGTTATTTTCGTTGTAGTCATCGTAGTTGTCTTCGTCATCACTCGAGCCACTATCGTCGTCATCATTCGACCTTTCTGGATTGTTGCAGACTCTTTCTGCTCATCACTTACATTTTTAATGGTGAGGACTGAGTCAGTACCAACAGTGTCTCCTGTTCTGTATTGGTTGTCCTGCCCTTTTGCCGCTCTTGTCATTATCTTTCCGCCTTTTTCAATAGTGCACTTTGATCCGTTAAAGGTTACACTCACTTTTGGGTTTTGTGTGAGTTGGCCGACGGAAAGTAAATTATTCCCAATCGTTGGGACGACTTTCACTAGTCCGTAATTCTTATGTGTGCCTTTTCCTCTAATTGTCAGGCATTCTGACCCCGCTGTGCTCAACTTCCCATTTTCTCTTCTACAGTTCTTTAGCTCACTACCATTTTTTGCGTAGTAGTGCGACGCACCTGAATCTATAATCCAATCTTTTCTTTCGACTGGATCTTTTTGTTCCACCACTGTAAATGCAAAACGTTTGGTCTCTTTCCATTCGTTGGTCATATTGGCGGCTGAACCTGGAGAGTTCGCCTCTACTATAGGTTTTCCCGCCAATTTATCCCTGCAATCTGTAATTCTATGTCCTCTTCTCTGGCACCAGAAAAAATTCCCATTACACTTTATCGACTCTTTCCATTCTTCTTGTATCTTTTTTCTCACCACTATGTAGTGCCGCCGATGATTGGCCCAATCGAGACTGCCACTCAAGTGGCACCGTAGGGTCGCCGATATCTTCAATCCACAACTCCCGCAATTTTTTCATCATCTCTGCATATACATACCCTTCACACGTTAGATTAATTAGTCTAACAATGTCTTTGAAGACATCCAATAATCCTTGTGTCAGCATTCCCCATCGAAGTGATTCCGATATCTCGAACTTGGTTCCGCTCAGACGATTTATTAGTGCTTTCACTCGTCCCCTGTATTTTATCAAGCTTTCAGTGTTTTTCATCCTTATCGTTAGTAATTGGGTCTGAATCTCCCTCAAGGTATGCTCATCGACGTCCTGGCATTTAGTTACGAGGTAATCCCAGATAGTGGTGAGATTATCATCATCATCCATCGCACTCAGGGATTGGACGGTTTCCGCCGTAAGGCATAGTTCCAAGTAACTCTGTGCCATCGTCGATTCCTTCATTCAGTCTGCCTCTGTTTCGATTTTCTCCTCCGTTGTCAATTTTTCAATCTCATTTCTTCTCTTTTCCAAAACAGTAGCAGTATATGCTTTGGTTCTCTTATTATATGAAAAATAGTAGTATTAATCTCGCTGTACCATTTCGTTATAAAAATTTATAACCCACAGATTGAAGTTTTGACCCAGTTCAAACCGCTTCAGGCCTCTTAGACATGAATCTCCATACTCCTCTCTTGTAATAATACTCATTCTTACCTTGAGTTTTTCCTTTATTATTATTTTTGTTCGTGCGTTCATTAGTCAGGTGCTTCAGCAATCCAAACTTTTAATCAGTTGGTGATCAGACGGGCAACTGGCTAACTTACTACGTATATGAAATTTAATTATAAAGTAAAATCGTAGGATTTGTAAGAATAGTTATTAGCTTTCTTTTGGAATGATGGAGTGACATCTTTCTTTGTGTGTGTCTGTGCCAATAATAACAGGTTAGTTAGAATTACTTCAATGTATATGTCACGGACCTCAGAACTATGGACTACAGTACACGTTTCACACGTCCTGCATTCCCCAGACACGCACTCCTAAGCTACTTAAAAGCCCGACATTCTCGGTCCCTGAATAAAAAGGTACTCGGATCATCGAGAAACTCTTCCCTCTTCTTTATTCCTGTTATCGCACAGTTTATGAGCCCAAATTGCAAGCGCTATTACTTTTACACACCTACCACCCCAATATCATCTCCATCAGAGTAATTCCGAAACCATGGAAACCCCACCCACGACCTCGCTAATTTCTCTTCCCACGCTGACCGTTGATACGTTTCTTCAGCATACATGTTCAGTACAAAATGCAGTGGCTACACTGGAGTATCCGCCTCTTCTTTCCCCAACCATCCCTCCAAATACTCCTCAGGCGACGCTCGATATCCTCACCAAGAAGAAACCCATACTCAGAAGCGCAATGTTGAAAACGATTCCAAACGACATTCTATCCAACGCATTATCCAACGCCCAAAATCCATCTCCCTATGAAATTCTGAAATCATTACAAGAAAAATTAGCACCCTCCACTTCCACTGACCACCGTCGCCTTATATCGGAAGAAAAATCTCTCACTTTTGATAGCGACAAAGGTATGGAAGAATTTTTTATAAGTCATGAGACGATGCGTACGCGTATGATTGCCGCAGAATACCCAAATATTGAGGATGAAGCAACAACTGTTGACTTATGAAGTCAACACTCCGCACCCACCCCACAATAAATGCTCCGCATTGTCGAATGATCTGGGCCACAACTAACTAGCTGACCATCGATCTATTCAAAGACCACATTCGTTAACTAGTCGAACTCACCACCCATTCAGCATATCCAACAAACAACAATATGAACACTCCTAATTTCATGTCAATAAACCAA
>JAULBU010023499.1:0-18463 GCA_032358235.1 Odonthalia washingtoniensis
GCTGACAGGAATGTACCAATGAACATATCACAAACAATAATTTCTAGACAGTTATTCATACATACCAAAAGTTGTGAAAATCGAATCATTTTGACATAATCAAATCAAAAACATATGATAATTATCTTTTCATACAAATGGCCACAGCCATCAACAAGTTACTACAATTACAATCATTGTCACATTCTCCCCTTCTTCCTGTCAACAAATGCTTCCACCCTATTTCAACGATTACCCTTCAACGTTAGTGTAAATTCAACAACCTGCGGCGCTCAATGAACGTTCTATCATCTTCTATTACAACTAGTTATACAGGTCACTTCGGATCGCAACGAATGGCTTCACCCATAGTTCTCGCAGCGATATTTGTATGGATCTACTTTTCACTCATACCAGCATTTTAAAATATCATTACATTTATATTTATTTATTAACAGTTATTTCCTTTAATTTCTTTTGATTACTTACCTCTTCCGAATTCTGTGTACAGGTAACTTCTGCTATTTGACTACACCGGTTCTGCGAACAGGTCTGTATATTTTTTATGTGCTCAATTAAGTACTCATATTCCCTGTTATTATTCTTTTCATATTTATTTTACTAACTTTCATATATTACTATTATTTGGTTATTCGATTTATTATGTCATCATACGACCGTGGTTCCTTGCCCGACACGTATGGATTGGATTAACCCTACAAATTTCAATTATACTGATTTATATGCATTTTGGGCAGTGGTTTCGTGGTTACCGTCTTCATCTTTCCACGTTTTTCTTCCTCCATTTTACCACTCTTCATAATATTTGTATTACTTTCATTTTTTACATATTGTTCCCTTCTTTATTATTGTGGTATTTTTACTATCACATATTGTGATACTTTCAATTTTATAAATAAATATATCATGTATAACGTAATCGGTATACATATATTGCAATGTATATAGCACATATTTCATATTTGAATCCCATATAGCGTCATATTATTTTTATATATGAACCATATATTTGTCATTTACAGCAGTACTCGTCCATTTTTCATTCATGGAATGAATGATTTCTGGATTCAACATTCAAAATTATTTCCATTTATTGAATGTAAACATTTAGTACACTTGCAATTTTACATTCAAGATATGAATGCAGGAGTTAATCGGACTTTTATTGACTTTCATTAACTCCTATATTTATTGTAGAAGTTGTTGCAGGGTCCATCCATTCAGTACTGTGACACTTGTAGTTTTTTATGCAGTACTCATACTAGAAATGTGCACACATGAAAAAATTTCAATTACACATCCGTGCCACTTTTCAAAAGGTGAAAGGGATACTGGTCTATTTCTTTAATTTAATTTCTACTGTCCGTAAGTAATTGTGTATGTCCCCTACATTAATAGATACACTCTCTATATGCAACAAGTAATGCCCCATACATTTTATCTCCAAATGCTGTGGTTTTTCTGTGTAGTTACCATCCGTAGCCAGTAAAACAGTGTGGTCTTGGGTATGTAACATCCACGGACTCCCAAAATTCGCATGGCCTAGTCTATGTTACATCCACTCAAAAACTTCACCATATCAATGCAGGAATTCAGTTCCCAAAACACAGACGCAGAGAAAGGAAGATGAATCGTGTCAGCACACTGGAATGCCACAGTACAGTAGCAATGGAGAATAGGTAGTAGATTCACAAATGAGGGCAGCACAGTAACAAGGGAGGATAGAATGTTGACGTGCGAAGGAGGGACGGCGCAGTAACGAAGGGGGATAGAGAGTTTATGTGCAAAGGAGGGACAGCACGGTAGACAGTGAGGACAGATAGTTGATGCTCAAAGGAGGTCAGCGCAGCGACTGAGAAGGATAGGGAAGAAAACAGGTATCGTCGAATTACCGAAGGGAGACTAAGTGAATAAGTTGTCTACACTCGTCTGCAAAAACAGATCAACAGTTTTATTGAATGTAGTAATGGTAGTAGTAAAAAGGGAAAGAATATAGAGCAAGGGAAAAGGGGCGAATGATATTGTTTAAGGGGAGAAGAATTTGAAGTACGAAAATCCAGACTGTAGAAGGTGAGGCTTAAGTTTTTGGACAGAAGATTTATTGATTCTATTTATTTCTTGGGTTTCGCCCAGCGGCGGAAGAGATTAGGAGGGTGTGAACTGTAGCGTGTAGTGGATGTCAGTTACAGTATCGATCTGAAATTTCTGTCATATGGCGGCCAATGTGGGAGGTAGCCTAGGATATGGTGTACACGTTTTTCTACTGCATGCGAGTTTCACAGTCCCCCTTTTCGTGGGATGAGAGCTTCGATGTAAAATATTTTTGAAGGAATTTGAAACCAATTATGCGTTTATAATTAATGTGTTTGTAATCAATCATTCGTTTATAATTAATGAGTTTGTAATCAAGCATGCGTTTATAATTAATGCTTTTATAACTAGCCAAATATGCCTTACGAAAAGTTGGTCTATATGGAAATATTTATGACTATGAATGGGAATAAATGCAAGAGATGTATTGTGAACCTTGGGTAACGTATAATTGTATCAATATCATCATGAGTCATAGAGCAGGTGATTTTATTATGTCAATTTCGAGTTATTTTGGTTGTAATAGATTTGAGGATGATATACAAACATACTTATCGTCAGATATGCTATAATGTTAATAATTTAAATGAAGAGAATGAATTGTATTGCAGTAATGGCGTTTGAAAATGTTGATAGATATATGGGAGATGAGATGATTAATGATTTTAATTATTGAGGTACTACCTTGACATGGTACTAATCTAATCTAGTAGAATAGTTAAATACCATGTCAAAGTAAGTCCTAGTATTGTCTCAAAATGTTCCACCTAGTCATTACGATCAGATATTTTTGGTTATTATTATTTCTTTTCTTTTTGTTTTGTTTCAAAGAATGTTTGTTGATATGAAAATCGATCCTCCGATTCAAGCGCCATCGGGAGCAGGAAAGAAGAGAGAAGAAGAGCAGCGCAGACCGAGACGAGAGCAGGAGGAAAGTAATGAGAACACACGAGCAGACCGAAAGGGGAGCAGAAATTAAGAGAGAACAAAACACGCGCAGACCAAACAAGGAGCTGGAAGCAAGAAAAATATCTCGTGCAGATCGTAAGTGGAGCAGAGGAAGAAGCAAAGAAGGGCACGCACACACTGAAAATGGAGCAGGAAGAAAGAGAAGAGAAGATGCAGGAGAGAAGGTTTTCAGAGGAATAAAGCAACGACAAGGCGATACCTCATACAAAGTGGTAGGTCGAAGTAGGTAACGGAATGACAACGGCAAGTAGGTGAGAATATATCGCAGTAACGACAAATGGGTGGGTAGAAGCAACAAGATAGTAAAAGTGTAAACGATACCCAAAAACCCTTTATGAGACCTACACAAATCCTCAAAACCACACTGTACGTTACCTGAATAAGTAAGGAAAACCATTCAGTTATAGAATGATATCCCAATGTTTACACGTTTTGTCAACATAACCACAGTAACAAAAAGGCAGTACAGTACAGTACTTGAATAAGTAGGGAAAACCCAATCAGTTACAAAATGATATCCTAATGTGTACACGTCTTGTGCACAGAAATACTGTGGTATATACTAACAGTAAGCTCCTGTTACAAGTGTTCGGATACCTTAATTCCAACGGAATTCAATCAAATTATGGTATACTTGCCAGACCTCAGCTGGGTGGGAGAAATTGATAAAAAAGATAGACTCTACATAGATTAGAAGATCAAAACCTACTACCGAATACTATCGGCGGATAAGTTCATACCAGGAAAAGGAAACCCAACCTAACGCGCATACGCTTGTTTAATAGACAGGGCGCACATGAAAAGACTACTTAACCGTTGTTTTCTTACTTTAACGAAATAAAGTATGCGAGGATATTAACCATACCCTCTACTGCGAACTCGAAAAAGTTCTTAGCTGCATAAGGTATCTTAGTTACACCCAGCGATTTAGCGAGATTTCGACCCCGATATTTTCATATCAAACCATTAGTTACGCTAAGAATTTAGCAAGATAATGACCACGATATTTGCATATCGATCATAAGCCCATTTACTATTTTCTTTACCTATTTACTTACTTGTTTATATATTTTGATTCGAAAGTATACTCGGCATTTAGACATTTTAAACTTCATATTCATAAATAAAGATTGACTGAGCCGATCAGCTCTAAAGAACAGAATCATATATCATATATTGGAAAGATCATTAAAAGAAAACGAGTAATTAACAAAATCCCTCGTGCAACGGGGAGAGGAAACTCAACATCTATAAGGGATTAAAGACAGTAGGCGAGGAAGAAAATCAACACCGACGGAGGATCCAGAAGATAAATCGACACCAGAAGAGATGTCAGAGACGATACCATGTCCTATACCGCCAGAAGGTATACCGAGGCCAGCACCCAATATATACAATTCCTAATCAGAAAAACCTCCTGAAAAAAACGAATATAACCCGTATGAGTACACCACAGACTATCCTGGTCCATTACCAAAGAAGGCCACAGAAGAGTAGAGAGAATATCACAGAACCCTCACCATAGAATACAGCAAGGGTATGTACGAAAGCTATAAGTAATCAGGAGTAAAATGTGAAAAGTTAGGGATAGACTTTCGTGACGATTTCATATCGCACGCCATAATGTCCTGGCCAAGATGAATGATCTACCATTGGAATGAACTGTTCCATAGCCGGGGAATATACTGATCGTCAAAATAGAGCCGTCTTCACGTCGAAAAACATCATCAATCTTCTATACGACGATAAATACCGGTCAACCGACGAGTACTAGACGACTACCCTCCAAAAGAGTAGATATCAAGAAATAAATGACCACAAACTTGTCGAATCCAAAAGGGACATCACACCTAAAACAATGGAGACTCACATCCACCCATATCGCAGCTAAAAGTCAGAAACAGAAGAGGAAGAACCGGACTAGCCTAGAAACACACCCCAATTATCACCAAGTCACTCAACAATCCCAGAACGGGGAAGGCCACCATACGACGATAGTGATAACTCAACCGGGATAGAAGACAGAAGACAACCACCAAGAAATATTAAGAGGGAAACGTGATGGATAAAAGTTACGAAGAACCGTACTACGACCACAGAGATTATAACTGAAATAAGAAAGGCCTTGGTATAAATGGCCTAACTTAGGCTTGTGGGCTTCCTGTTGAAAGCTCGCATTGAATTTGAGCTTTCAACGGGAAGTCCACATTCGGCGTAGACTGGGATGAGGACCTCTGAGGTCCAGTTATTGCGTCGACAACTGTATTAAAATTTTTCATTCGTTATCCGACATGTGCAAAGGTTCGGAAGATGAAAAGTTGAATTCAATCCCTGTAATGTTGAATGGAGACGTATTAAATTATTACGCCAATCGTCTGTGTTTCAGTTAACGAATGCCTACATTCAATAGGTGAATGTGTACGGATGGCCAAGGGCACCATTCATTATTTTTACATATATGAACTCTCGCATTGATGCAGTCGCAGGCTGGTTATCGAAACGTCGTAGAGTGTTTGCAGTACATTATATTTCCTAAAATTTGGCAATTTTATGAAGGCCCGGCATTCAGTGCATGAAGTTCCCTGCGAGTAAGAAAATTAATCGGAAAATATTATAAGAGCTGCGATTTAAGATATTGCTGCCAAAATATTTTAAAATATGTTATTAAAAATTAGTAACAGCAGTGCGTGTATGACCTCCAAATATAGAAAGAAATGAAACAGAAACGGTGGAAAGCATCCAATAATTGAAATATGTACGTAATTTATGACTACATTAACGAGCTGAAAGGGTGCCATTCACAGCCCCGTGAGATTTCAAACACCGTGTACGTTACATGCCCGGTATGTAAATTGAAATCCGTGGCAGATTGAAGGGTGATCATAACTGTAATATATTTTTGAAATTTTCCAATAATTTGTTGACAAATTTATATGGTGCGGTAATGGGAACCAGGTACCACTTTAAGTAGTCAACAGTGTAACAGGTGGCCAGAATGTGATAGTCAAAAAAACCCTGTGAACTGGGAGGTGACAGGGTTTTAATCACAATAATATTATTGCGGTCTGTCGAGAGTGGAATAAGTCTATTTATGGGGAATTTTGTACGATCATTCCTCTCGAATTTATTTCCTCCTTCCTTTCCCCCTTCCTTTTCCCTTATTTATTAATTTATTCTCCCCTTCCTTTCTCCCCATTTATTTTATGTAGATATTCCTCACCAAGTGTGGGAAGATAGGAAATGGTTTGTCGTTTGGTGAAGGTTGGGATACAATAAATGACATCCTGACCCTCATTGGGCCACATATTTGCAGCCCAATGAGTGTCAGGATGTCATAATATTATCTATCTTCTCATATTTGGGGTGGTTGTGCTTTCAGAATTCTTTCCTCCTTCTACTTCCCCGTTCTTTTTACCCCATTTTTGTCGACATTCCTCACCAAGTGTGGGAAGATAGAAAATGTTTCGTCGTTTGGTGGAGGTCGGCATGCTATAGACGACATCCTGACCCTAATTGGGCGGCATCACGAGTGGCCTGTGAAAGGAAGTGACGAACGTTCTTAGGGAAAGTCTGAACTGTGGTAAGTCTAGAAGGAATATCCAATACATCCCTCCTTTTATTAAAGCAATAGCATCCAGCTCTCTCAAATATTGTTGTGCTGCAAGTAGGTATTCTTCCGTGCCCTCTATTTCTGATTGATCGTTGAGTAACTGACGAGCGAAAACTTCGACCAATTGTGTCAACCAGAATTCCAAACAGTTATCATCCATATCACCACCGACACATTTTCTATGTTTTGAAAAAAGTATACATGCAATTTAGACAGAAAATGTACCTGCGCATGGATCCACATTCAACTCACCAGGATTCGTAAAATTGATAATAATATCCATCATCCACTGTCTTGACTTTTTCTCTGGTCGGAGAATTTGTCTTCGATCGGAAGCTTTCGTCTGAGATGGAAGGAATACCTTTTCGTTGATAGGGACTCTTGGGATGTTATTCATTTCATTACATGTTCCGGGATGAACAGAAGTAATGAACCCAGAACGACTGTACATTATTCTTTTCAAAGCGTGATACCATACCATACCATTCTTCAAGTGGAATGGATATTCAACCACGGAGAGATGTGTGAGACAGGGAGCTCTTGGATCTTTATTCATAGTAACCCCTTTTCTTCGTGTAATGGAGCATTGTTTCTTAAACACTGAAAACATTTATTTCAGTCTTGTATCCTTTTCCAATTTCATCGTCTTCGGGGTTTTCCAATGGGATTAATTCTTTCTTCGACTTAATATGTTGAACCCAGTTAGAAAATTGCATTGCCGAACAAAATATATACGCATGACTCCCCGGTTTCAGAACAGTTTCCGATAAATGTACTAAATGTTTCATGTCTCCCTACCATGAACTGATAGTGATCTGAATTTGTATAGTCTTTGATATATCTAAAGTTTTAAGGAGGATCTGTTAGAATGAATTGCACATTATCTTGTAAAGTCTGACCCATCGTATCCTCATGTGTGTCAATAAGGGACTGAAAAGCGCAGTCATAACAGCAACAGTAATTCTGAATACTTATTTCCAGCTCATCCAATTACGCTCCGATAGCGTAAATTGATGTAAGGACCTCGAAAAAGCTATGAAAAAGTTGAGAAGATGGTACAATTCGGATGAGAAGAGATCCAGGATTCCGGCAAAGTGTCAGACGATGAAGTTTCCAGATGCAATGAGTGAAGATCCAAACGAATCCTAGGTGACCGTTTTCAAGAGATTCGTATCTAAATTGATTACATTGCAAAACCAACTAGATACGACATACCAGACAGATGTTTTTCTGAGAGATTGCCTCTTAACGACAGGCGACATTCTAAACATACAATACCAACTTCGAGACAGAATACCTCAGACGAGCTCCCAAGCAGCAAACATAAACTCCAACCAATTATCGGATAAACCGAAACCAGCAGGTAGTAGCATGGCGTGTTCAGAATCATATGAAGAAGCAGTCAACTAATACCTCGTAAAATCCCACGGATTGTTGATACCAAAAAGATTATTTGCGTGTCGAAGATAATATTATTATAATCTGATATCTCAATCAAAACATTAATGTGATAATACAATTACCAAACAGTTCAGCCATACAAAACATGACTCCAGTTCCAGTAACACACAATGCAGTGAGCACGGACATGGACACGTGTAAATTCTAAGAAAGATGATCATTTGAATCATGAATAGTATTCATCACGGACACGTGTAACTTCTAGCAAAACTTGATCATTAGAATCATTAATCGTATTCATCACAGACACGTGTAACTCCGAGGAAGAACGATCAATAGTATAGCACTTAGGTTGCAAATCAAACTAATGAATATCACACACGTGTTAAACCACCATCGCCACTTATGTTAATGTTGTATAAATATAGAACGATAGCTTCGGCGGACTGGAGAGAAAAAGTTGAAAGTACATTTTATCACCAAACTATGACCACACCAAGAACGTGCTGAATCTCTAAAAGGAAAAGACTCAGACAAGGACGTCAACCAGTCCACGGTAAAACGTTCTACGCAGGTATACAACGGGATGCAAGCAATTAGATATTATATTAATACCAAACGGACACCAATAAAGCAGTAAGTGTTTTGGAACAATAAAGGATATAGGAGGGTACTTAACGAAACATAAACCATAAACATACAAAGAGGGGGTAGAGCATCTAAAGTAATAAGACCATGGGGAAAGTAAGTGTTACCTAACGTTACGATATAGCAGACCCAACAAACGGAGAACATAACACGGGACCTCCGTAATCGGGAAACCTCGCTCAACCGAATATAGGAGAAAGATAGGAGACGGAACGGAAAGTAGACCGTTAGCTTAGGAGAGAGCAGGCGTCCAAGTAGCTCTCAACAGTTATATCTGTGATAATACTAGCCGACAATTATGATGCTACATCACAAATCCGCAAATAAAAGAACCACAGAAAACCATCGGCATCAGTCTGCTCGCATTGCAGGAAATCTTGCTCCAGAGACTCCAAAAACAACACAAATATTGCAACTAATATCGCAGCTGTAACCTCCACTGAGCCAGTCACCATCAACAGGACTCACCGATCCATGAAGCCAAAAAAACCAAAAGTGGTGCAAGTAAACATGGAAACTTCATTATCAGAAAAGAAGCAGGTAGAAGACCAAGGGCAAGAAAAAGTCCAATTAGCGCAAGAAACCGACCTCCCTAATCCCAGAACGAGTCCTACACAAAATACACACATAGCTACACGCGTGAGATGCTTGCTGCGTACAAGCAGACGTCCCTTCATGGTGAACGCCTTTGGTAGGATTTTGAGACGGCATTCAGACCGGTTACAATCCGTACATGGTCTCGAACTGTGTTGACAATTTGGGCAGACTTTGCCGAGAAATTTACGAATGCATTCATTTGCAACCTGATAACGGATGTCAGCGGATGAGAGAGAGGAATTCAGTCAGGAAGAGGGCTATACACATTCTGAATGCCAAAAGTGGGGTCGATTAATTACATGTGTCATAATAACTCCCAGGTGGAAAATTCAATATAGTGTCAAGTACATGTTTAATGTATGTGGGTTAAAGACTTGATCGATTTACAATTGATCTTACACGTTCAATACGCGCTTAGGAGAGTTGATTTACAGTATCATTAGAATAATTTACACGTGGATATTATTAAGTAACCCCATTACGCTTACATTTTATGTTTGAATATTACTTTAGCTTGAGAATGCATGGCATTATAAGAGACAGATTCACTACACGTGTATGTCTTCTCGGAAATGACCAGACACTTAATCATGTACCTAAGCACAACACGACGCTAGCACATCATAAAGGTTATCATACCAACCACCCCATCCAGGTTTATCAGGTAGTGTACCATCGTTGTTACGACACGCACGGGGCTGAGTCGAATGACAAGTCGTCCTAGCATTGCTGAATCGTTCCACGGACCAGTAGTCGCCATATCAAGACTAGGGACATACCGCACTAATTAGTGTGAGGAGTCGATTATTCGTGTGCAAAGATGTGGAATAAATTAAACGTAAGCACGTATACATCATACGTTCGCCCAGGGCTCACGTCACACCATACGTCAAGGAGGGAGTAATCATCAGGAGAACAAAAGAAAAAGCGGGAATCAAGATATATATTAATATTTATTAAGGTTACTATTTGGAAGAAGGGACAAGGGCGCACGACTGTTATAACTCTTAAAAGCAACAAGGAAATTTTGCAAATATGACGTCTAAACCAATTCCAAACATTGGTGGCCTCCGATCAGGGAAAATCTTTACGCCAAAGCCAGAAAAGGCCAAATTGTAAAATAAATAGTTCAAACGGATGATAATCTAGAAGCAATTCCATCCCAGTCTATAAAGAAAAATTCAAGAATTGAAACAGAATGGTTTGGAATCTATGGATAGCTGACATTATCCAAACTATTGGGATAACCCAGACCCAATTGAAAAACGAGTTTCAAAAGCTCAAAAAGCAGTACACCGCTCAGAGCTAATGCAATAATCTGAAAGCATATGTACTGCATGCCACAATCCAATATGCGGAGGGACATTCTATGGAACGTCTTCATTACTGCATGCAGACCTCACACGCCCTGTAGTTGTTCAAGGACTGTAGTGATTGAATTGAGGGATCTGTTGACCCAGAGAGTTATATACATAAAACCGAACAGAGCGAGACCTCCAAATGAGGCAGGAGATGATATCCTATATAGGGAGACGTATATCAGTTCTAAAACGTTGCTAATAACATGAAATCCCTCCCGATATCAAACTCAGAGATTCCTGAAGAAATGGAAGATGCCCAAGAACCAACTATAAACAGGTTTAAATGAAATGGAGGATTATAACTACCATCCCAGAAAAGGATGGAAGAGAACGAAAAAATTGTGATGAGGACCTAAAACCGAATCCAGGACCACAAAAGAAAGAAGTGATGAAGGATCCAATGGACCCATACGATAATCACGGTTCATAATTAGATGAAGGGAAGGTGAGGATAATTACCATCAATTTAAAATAGACAGAAGACAAGTCAAGACAGAAGTCATAGCAGCCCTACAAATACAAATCATGATCCAAGCTATTGGAATGAGCGACGGGGAGGGAGGGTTGTAACGACGTTGATTTGAGCGTATGTTGGTCAACTGATATTCTAGGGATTATTTAACGAAGACTTGGAAACTATAGTGGAATTGTAGTTAGAAACTGCACGAAATTGCGATGCCACTGAATACAAGAAATGAATAACAATGTACACCATGTTAAAAGGTAATGCAAGGTCACTATTTGCAAGGAAAGGTAAGGGATGCAAAACATTCTACGAAAGAGTCTCTCTGCATAAAATTTGGTTTAATTTGAGTGACAAGGAGTCGATACTGCTAGCCGAGTGACATTCAATTCTGCTAACTGATTCGAGGAGGGAGAAACCCGATGGGTCTGAAGTATCCGCTTTCCGTGATTTTGTTGACAAACATATGAGTTTGCAATACCAGTTGCATGAATAATACCATACCAATAGGTATCTCATAGATAGCTTGGTGAGAGCCGTAGACCTCCCAAGCATAAACTATTCACTTAAAGATAGGGTACCACTCAACGCACATCAGTTAGTAAATCGGGTAGCCAATCGACTATTTGGAAATGTGTCAGGTGTAACTCTAGCATTTCTCCCCGGGGAGATTTATCAAGAAGATGGACCAGATGGAACGCACCAAGCTCTACACAGCATCGGCCAAAGTTACGGAGGAAAGAAAAGAACAAAGGTGAAAAGGTATGGTCATGGAGGCTATAGATAAGACAAACCAGGACGCCACGGAAACCATTCCTAATGCCAGGCAGAAAGAGGAAGAAATAAAAATCGCAGACTAACATCCATTGTTTGAGAGGCGTGAAAGCATGCTTTGTATGTGGTAACGGCCACTACGATAACCAAAAGCACTCGAAGGAGGAAGTGACAGCATCTATCAACAAACTGAAGAAGCACAACCCAAAAGAACTTATAACAGTAGCAGATGTAGCATATATACCCTCGATGTGCACTGAAATAAATGAATAAGAAGAAGATTCGGGGGTATATGAAGAATGGGCTGAAGACTATGAGGATGACGAAGAACAAGGGGAGTTGACATATGTAGCAGAAAACGATATGTAAGATTTGGAGATCAAGCAAAGTAATCCAGCATTACGAACGCATTTCAGTATGGCCCAGTAATTCAACGGTAGTAAGAGCTGGGTCTGAAAACATTCAAAAACGAAGTTCAATGCGACGTGCCCGAATTTATCCTGAAGTCGAGCACTTCGGTGCACTTCGGCATCTTGCACTTCGCATTTTAGGGATTACACTTCGGACATTATCGAAGTGCAGCCGGATTTGTGCATATTTTCCAAAACGACCACAGTACACACTTTGAATCTTGACCAAAATGTCGAAGTATTTTTGAAAAAGGTGAACCGAATTTACATTGAAACGAAAATTTGAAATCTATTTGAAGCAGGTCGAAGTGGAAAATACTATGAAAAATGAAAAATAGAAAAATAATATATTATTCCGAAAACAAATTAGGGTAACTTGTATTTTTCAAAGTACGGAGTAAATGGCAACGTGAATTTCTTTTTCTGGAAAAATCGAAGTACAGTTTCTGAAATGAATTGCACTTTGCAATCTATTTACAGTACACAACTTAAACCGAAATTGTTGTTACCACCTATTACAATGTATCCTACAGATTTTTTTATCAACAATAGAACCATTGCACATTGTTAGACTGTGTGCAACAGGAGATATCGCTTCACTATCACTTATCCAAGCCAAAAATGAGGAAGGTGGTTGAGACGACAGCGACTAAGAGCAAAAAACAGACGCAGGTAAGGATTTAGGAAATGGAGACAACGGAAATAGTGATGATCACTCACAAGATTTCGGAAGTGTAGAAAAGGAAGTCGGGAAGGAAGCAACGAATTTGGGTGAATTTTTCAAATATACGGAACGTAAGGTTACGCGTCGTAAATAGGTGTTATCTAACATGAGGCGAATGGTAAGTCCTGTTGAAAATGAGGTACTCGGCAATAATGAATGAGTTGCGTTGGATGACGAGGATGTAATAAGGTATGTGAGAAACCCTACAAGTAGTAGTAGCAGAAAATATATGAAAAGAAAACCACCGGATAAGGGAGGAAAGTCCCTGACAGGGAGCATATGAAAACATGTGGGAAGGATAAGTGAAGGATATTTTGCGGGAGATGGTGACGAATCAAGTGAAGAGGGAATTAAACCTGTGATTTCATCACCATGTGCGGGGTCTCATGAAATAGATCGTAATTCTTCAAGATTTGTACGATATGGCTAACCTATAGTAATAACACGTCTCTGGGAAGAACAAAAGGATACTCGTGTACCTGACCGACGCTGTGGAAGGGAATGGAGGAAGAAGACGACATACCAGAGTCCAGGACAATGTTGAATCACCGTTGAGCGGGGTTTTATTAAAGAAAAGAGTTGGTGCATGAATTAGGGTTGATATAGACGAGTTCAATGGATTGAAGAAAGCAATACGTATGCATAGTCGTGTTCAACATGGGCTTCTTGATACTGTTGAAATTTGGAAGGATAAATGTAAAGATAAAGATGAAAAGATAAAGAAGTTAGAACTGGAAAAGTAGCGTACAGTCGCATCCCGGATGGTGGAAGCGTGTCGTCAGGAATTGGTTCCAAAAAGAAGAAGTGGTCAAAGAAGGAAAATGAATCAATGGAGAAGTTTATTGTGGAGATGTCTGATAAAAATGTTTCTATGGATTTAGTTCGAGTTATGTGCATAGCACACGAAAATAAGTCTGTTTTGAAAGTATGTTGACAGCCGAATACTATTTATCCTCCTCCTTTGATATGACTAGTATCCTTACCTGGAATCCGAACATCAATGGCGTCAAAATCGAACAGCAGCATGACTGGAGAGGACGTGTTGTTAGTATTGTAAAACGTTATGGTGTTAAATATTTACCAAAGGATCAGTTGATTCATCCGTGTGGAGCTATTTTCACGGATGTAACTTGCAACTCCGAAGGTGAGTTGAACGTTTTACATCTGCCTGTACCAATTTTCGCGATGGAAACGGCAAGGGAACATAACCTTGAGGCGAATAGTATGTACACATGCAATATTGAAAGCGTTCGAAACTTTACTGGACAAGCTGTGTTGACAGAGATGATGAAGGGTAGGAGACAATCAGAGTATATTCATTCTGTTGAAAAGGAAGTTTTTAATACAGTCATCAATAGTTCTGCAATGTTATCTCGTTTCCGAAAGTCATGTGCTCAAGTTGAAAGGGCTCACAAACGTGCAGCGAAAGTTACATTTTTTTCAAACTTGGGATATACAAGAATTTCTACATTAATACCAACACTTCCTAAAGATGAATTGGAAGAAAACGTTCGTGCGGGAAGAGTTGAGGCATATGGTAAACTTTTCAAGTTAGATGATTTTGGGAAAAGGGATACAAAATATTCGAGACTAGACAAGTTTAATTCCATATGTGCAAAAGGACCCGTTTATATTGAAGATAGGGAGATGGATGGATTTTATATGCTATTCAATAATGATCCCAGTAGATTAGCTGTTGACGGTTCCTGCAAATTTGACTTGAAGTGTAATGGAGACGCATCGATATCTTGTCATATTCGTCTAGATGCATTAATAACAACATTGATTGACTGTTTTGAAAGTGATTATGGAAGTATTGGGGGTGGACATGGAGTTGGTAATAAGATGAAATTTGAACGAAGCAGAACAAACGTTTTCGAAGAAGACCAGCAAGAAATATCTGAAGTGGAGGTCGGAAATTAGCCTGAATTTGGTACTAGATGTGATGAAGTTGTTCCATGTCGCCATGAAAATGGTAACGAAACTTCGTTGACAAAACCGGTTGTGACGAAAGGAGTTAGTATTACAAACAGTACATCGAGATCGGAACGTTTTCTTCATGTCATTTCAGCTGGAAATGTTCTACGATATATTATTAAACTGTTTAAAGACGGTAGTGATCGTATAGGTACAGCCGAATGTGAGCGGGAATAGGAGTTAGGTGATTCTGGAAACACAATAAAAATTCTGGGAAATGTGAATCGGAACTAAAAAACTACCTTCGAATATCCGAGAACCAGCTGTGTATATATATCTCTAACTGCAGAATCATTCCGCGAAATGATATGCTGTTGGTATGGATCTGTTCAAATATCCTGCATGTTGAAGATGGTCGCAGTAAGATGAAAGCGTTTGATGAAAACAAGGAATTTGAAGTAGTTCATGACAATGACGTTGATATAAACAGTGAAATTCAAAAGGAGTATGGTGGCAGTACGGAATCTGATCGTTATAAATCAGGAAAGACATTTTATGCTGATGAAGTGGAGAGTGGTATGAGCAGATATTGTTTCGGTAGAGACTGTTTTAGCGGAGTGCGTTCCTTCAATACGTCTAGAAGTGTGGCGTTTCTTTTTTTCTTTAATTTTTTTCTTTTGAATGATCGGAAGAGGGTGAATTTGTAATTGAACTTGACTTGTTGTGTGATTTGGAGAATTTGTGATGATTTGTTTCTCCATGGGGGATTTTGATAGCTCTGACACTGAGGCGGAGATAGTCGAAGACCAGACCAAATTTTCATTACATATATGCACCCCATGTCTTGATTTCATAGACACGAACGGAAGTGAATGCAGTAGATTCCAAGGCAACCTGCATGATTTTCACTCTCCATTTCTATTGATCGCATGCGATTCCGGCTTGAAAAGTTGCAGGCGGAAAGAGCAGTTCTGTATAGTTTGACTTGAAGAAATTTGCCCATTTGTAAAGTAAACTATGAGAATTTTTGGGGTGTGCGAGACGTTTTCAATGATTGATTGATAGGAATGATCTACAAGTGATGGAGGAAAGTTTTTACTGAAAGTGGAATTCCGTTAAAACATGAAATATATAAATAAATTTCTTTTTTTGTTGAGCGCTATCATACGTTTAGGACAGGTGAATTATATATGACTTTTTTTCTCAAATTTGTGTTCTGTAGAAACGAAATGAAATTTTGGACAAGGTCCAGTAACTGAAACTTTATTGTATATTTTTAATTGAAGAGGGCCCAATTTTGGATAAGGAGCGAGAACGACAAGCATTACATTGTTTGGGGTGGTGTCTTAAAATTAATTTATAATTTATAATTTATAATTTTAGTATTCTCCTTCATACCTTGTAAAACGGTCCACTGTTTGATGCAGACCCCCTCGAATGAGGTACATTTACGACAAATTCCCAGTACTTGGAACTGTACTGGAAACTGAGAATTGAACTCAGCTTTCGCAACTTCGGAAAAAGCATCGACACAACAATTTTTCCAATTTCATCAAATGGTTCTCAACACATCGCCTGTCTCTCAAAAGACTTGGTCTTTATCCAAATAAGCATATGCTAACGAACAGATGTTCATTACAATGGACCAAATAACATCTGATGAGCCGACTTGCGATAGTGCTGTTATTGAGCAGTCAATTCGTACCAATGTTTATCTACACAACATGTGCGCAATCACTGTTGGATGTATGTTGAAGATGAAGGAAGTTCCGAAATTTAAAAAGCTAAAAGGTGTGAGCATAAAGGTAGGCGGTGGAAGCTTTTGTGTAATTGATGGAAATTATGGATTAAAGTATATGAGACGTTCGGAAAGATAATCTGGTATTGAAGGTAAATTCATCTTCGTCAATGTTATAGGTCGCCGTGATGGCATCAAAATCACACATGACTAACAAGTTTGGCTGTCTGTTAGAAGCAATGTATTAATCAGTACCCATAGAAGTGTAATTCTTTTTTCGATACTGGAAGGGTGCGTTTCTTATTTCTTTTTTTATCAAGGAAAGAACATCCAGTTGTATATAGGGATGATTCAATTAGAAAATTGAGTCACTTGTTATTCTGTAGTGGGGTTATACCGAGTGTTGGGATGAAGATGCATTGGAACTATGCTCTCATTTCCAAATATTGTTTTCATTATCGAAAGATTAAAGGTATCCTTCTTCAATATATTCAAAAAACGAGAACATATGTATCTCGCAGATATGTGTTCAAGAAATGTTTCGTAATGGTATTGAATTTTTTGATGTGTACATGCATTTTCTGGTACAGGTTTTTCATAAACAGAAAATAGAGCAAGAGGGTAGTTGGTCTTTTTGAAAGTATTATTAAATACTTACGACAATTTTAAAAACGATCTGCGCCAGTATTGGTGACAGTTCGGGAAAGGTCATGGGCGAAGAAAACAGTACGGGGGTAAAACGCTACTGTTAAGAAACACATCTCCAATTTTTTGAATGAGATGGAGGAGGGGAGGATGTTCAGCAATACGTTAAAGAAGGGAAAATTTTCATCACGAAGTAAATTTCCCTTTGTCGTGTGACGTGTGACAGTTACACAGTAAGAAAGGAAAGAATAGAAAGTGTTGAAGATCCAGATTGTCAAAGGAAAAGAAAAGAATCGCCGACACCAAGAAAAGTGATGAAGGGGAGGGAGAAACTGTTGATATGGTTATCAAGAAGTCTAGAAAATAAGGAAGTTGTAGTGAATCAAATCTGGCAGTGTGGACTGCACTGGTACCTCACCCTTTCTGGTTGTGGGATCAATGTGCGGGACATGTTTCTATGTTTTTAAAAGCAACATACTTTCAATTAACATACACATGGAGAGATCAACTATCCATATCTACATTGAAAGCCATTCGCTGTCATGTATTTGATTATAAGGTTACCAACTACATAAAAGGTTTGGGACGGGGTGCTGGACCCAGATTGACACATGCTCTTGATATGGAGCAGCGTAATTCAAATCTCGGATCTTGTTTCTTCCATTTGAATAAAATTGAACTAACTATGGAGGGGTACGTTGTTCTGGAGGATATTGCAGCCCATTCTGTGTTTGATGATAGAGGAACTGGAAAGATATAATACTAGACGTATCATCAGTTCTATATTATTATTCCTGTATCCATGATGACAATGTTTCAATTCCTATTCACAATAATGGTTCATATTACAGTAAGACACGCTCCAAGCGCAGATAAACGACTACTAAGTTCGCTGTTTCTGAGTTTATTGAGAACAATATACAAATTTGTGCAATAAAAGGCTGAATTGGACTTTTTGATGTCAGTTGTAGCGGAAATAATGGGACTTGGGATGGCTCATAATGGAAACGTTCAGTTGTACTCACCGAACATTGGGTCAATTTTATTACGAAATGGCCCGGAATGTGAGAGGTGAGACCTTCATAAATATCTCTATCTCTCACCTGTTCTTGGTG
>JAULBU010023510.1:0-18462 GCA_032358235.1 Odonthalia washingtoniensis
TTTTTTAAACAACGTTGAATTTAGAGGATTAAGGCGTGCCTTATCGAGCCATTTTAAATTAGCTGCAAGCGGGAGTAGTTTTATGTCAGTTTGCGGACGATAGTGACATAAAACGTAAGTGGGTATGACACAATAAAAAAACTCAAGGGGAGAGAAAAAAGAAAGTGCCCAGGAAAGAGAAAGTGAGGTCGTAAAAAAAAGGGAAGTAGAAAAAATGGAGAAGTATGACAAAAACAATTAAATTACCACACCAAGAGAAGGTATTCAGTAGCCATCAATAGGGGTATAAGCATGTAGGAGTATAGAGCAGAGTTGTTGGTTTTCCTGGGATTTAGTCACTTTGTTTCCGTTGGAATATAATATGTCGTTGGATTCGTTATATGGAAGGGAACTGAAGGTAAAGTTGCTGTGATTACTGAGAAAGGAAGGGATCTGGCACAAAACGAGATAAGACAAGCAGATAAGAGAATATGGTTAAGTAAAGGGACGATGTAAAGATATGCCGTAAGAAAGAAGAAATACAGAGAAAAAAGAAGAAACGACGAGATAAACATGAGTAGGATAGTAAATATTGCGATGCATGTTTGGTTGAAAAGGGAAATATTTGTAAGCTTGTCAGACATATTTGAGCTAAGATTAATCATTAGGTATTTCAGACAAATAGCGAATATTCAAACAAAGACGGTCATTCAACTTAAATACAGAGTAAAATTGAATGGGAGTACACCTTATGCGGCGATAATACGTGTCGTGAAAATATTAACGCATACAACAGACTACGTACTAAAATATATAAAAAGGTAAGCTATTAATAAATTTTCTAAAAAATTGCAAAAATATATGGCCTTCAATGAAATTTACAGAAACTTGTTTTATCATAGGTTCCAGTTAGTATTCATTTGACAGTTTCAGAAACTGAACATCCATACAGTTCCTGCGCTTTTCACGATATCTCTACTTTACTATACGCCGCTTTTAACCTGTGGTGACACCAATTTCATACAGTCTAGTCTTCAATTTTTGATAAAATTCAAGATCCTGCGCGCGCAACAGGTAAAGGTTAACGTGGTAATTCGTGAGCGCCACACATAACCGCATGAAGGCATCGCAGTTGTTCTCACCTCACCTCCATTTTGTCAAAATAACTGTCCAAAGACCGCATATTCGACCAAAATAGTTTTCAACCATTATACGATCCCCAGATACCCTCGATTGAAGCTCTCTTCAGAAAGCGGTAAGTATCCATTCTGAGGATTTTTCATAGAATAAATCCCGCGCATAAATTCTTGAATGCTTTGATAACCCTTATCCACTAGAATTGCGCTCTTGTCCTCAAATGCAGCGCTTAGCTCACCACCATCTTCATAGTAACGATCCGCTTGCCTTTTAGTAGTATCTTTAGTTTGAAATCGTCTCATTTATTTAAATGTCTCAATGTCTGAAACATAATTAGCATAGTGCATACTGCAATTGAAAGCTGGTCCAATAGGTAGAACAGACATCTCTACCTTGTAACCATATAGCTTGTGTTTACCGCTAAAATATTTTTGACCTTCTTGTACACTACCATTTGGTTGAAACGCTTGTTAAATTGTTACGTCGGTCGCATATCTAGCGAACGGAAACCTCTGAAAATTCTTTTTTCTCTAGAAGACGGTTCATACTGAATTGTTTTCCGCATCCCCAACCAAGGCGTTGTACAGAACACCAGAAAGAATATTTATCTTCTTCACTATTAGAAGCTCAAAGTTGAGCTCTTTCATATTAAAAATCCTTTCAGTATAGTCCCACTTTCCTGCATTTTCTATAACTGTCAACGCCATGAAGAATGCATCCTTTGCGGATACAGCAGACTTTGATCCACGCCCACATTACAATATTATGAATTCCTTCTGAAATTTCATTCCAGATGTTATTCATCTGCACAGGATTGAGATTAGTCATTTCTCTAATTGCAACGGAACCGCAGTTGTTGTAAAACTGGTCAAAAACAAGATACGCGGAGTTGTTTTCTTCATTTCAATCGTCCAAATATGGTTCCGCTGCGAATTGGTCAATTTCAAATTGACGCTCAGCCGCAGCCTCGTCAAGTAGACTCAGAGCGTTGCTAACGTCAGATGGTTCTCTGGGATCCATTGTGTATGTTGGATTATGTAGGGGATAGTTGAGATGCGTTGTGGAGTGTGTAGCAGATTGTTAAGAGTTTCCAGTACACGCTCCGCAGGTAATTAATTGAGTATTGCTCTCTTTGATATGAGACTTAGTCTTTGCGTATTTCATCTGCTTATTCAGAAATTGGCGCCGTATAATCAAATTTTCTGATATGAAATTAGGTTCATACGAATTTTTACATGTGCCTCATCTTAATAAAAATTACACCACATTTTCAAAAAAGTACTGAATTTGTACAAATTCTGTATTCTTTATTAAAAAGATTGGATATCTACAAAATGATTGGTTATTTTGACATGTCCTAGGTAACTGTAAGAAAGAACTATCAGGTTTATCGTTTTGTTTTACTACTGATCTGGAAAGCGTATTTGGGGGATTGATTTATGTTCCTGTTTCTTTGTTTTATTTGAAATATTTTGTATGTGTTGATAATTTCCTCCCTACAAAGAGTGTTTATGTTCATCAAAATTTGTATGTATAAATATTGTGTAAATATCTAACACAATGAATAAAATATTGTTATGACGAAAAATATAATAAATAACGTTTTCTCTCATTATTGTAACTACAAGAACATTTTTATGTCCCATAAATAATATACTGAGAATTCCCGACCATTTGACATGAGCCAAGTTGATTGAGTTGGCCGTTCTATTACAATCAGGATTTCTCTATTTAGTACAAAAGTTGATCCCAACTTCAATTACACTTAAGGGTATACTGTATAAGGTCTACTGGCCAATTGAGTAGAAATTGACATACACCAAGTATACTTTCAAGTAGAACAATATATACAGAGAAAAAGACTGGTCGTATTAATTTTCACAAACTCGACCGATTCTTTTTCCTCAAAAAGTGAGCTATAAACTTCCTCGCAAATAAGCAATAGGACGGCTTGTAGGTTTTAGTCCAGATCCCAATTTAATCCATTATTCGTTATCTGCGACTTGTCTGCTAGAGAACTTCATTCACCCAGCATCCATAAATTCTAACAGATCCTTATCAGGGTCGAAAGTTGTCATTGAGTTTGCCAGATTACTCTCCGCCTTTCCACCCAATTTATCTAATCTAGTTGCGTTTGTATGCCTGCCTTGCTGCTATCAGGTCGATTACTTGTCCATTTTCGGCAGTAACTGATGATTTTGTGATGATGTTGCAGAGTGAATCAGCGCCGGTTTTCACGCAACGGGATATCTCGGACCAGAGCAGAGTGAATATAGTGCGTTACCATAATTGCATTATCCGCGAAGTCGACAAAATCGGATATTTAGCTGCCGAAAACACAAGGAAATATTCTCCTCGATTTTTGGCTAAAGTAGAAGATACAATTGGAGTGTACCCATACCCATTGATTAGCTAAGAAGATTATATATACAGCTTTATACGACAAGTTCTTCGTGCTGGCGAGTGACCAACTGGAAGAGGCCACTAATTTGATATATTCTTAGTTCAAAATTTGGGAAGGGGAGAACAAGACTAGAAGTAGATTGCAAGTGTTTTACCAACTTGTTGGCCAACTTGACATGGGATGGTTCAAATTTTGAGTCAGTTAGTTGGGACAGAAGATTCATTCCTGCAATTACATCTGGCCTACAGTTGCTGAGCTAAACCAATCGGCATCTTAAAGATCGAAACTTTTAGATTCTTGCACCAGTTGGCAATTGGTTGACTTTCAGTATGTACTTTGTCTGCCTAGTAATAATCTCCCTATCTTCTCGATCAATTTAGATTACCGAAAATTCCAAAAGTGCCTAATAACTAGGTTGAGAATCGAATTTCTGATCTGTGAGTTTGCTTAATTCTTTGAAATATTAATTCCCTGCTCCGATTGAATCTTCCACGTACAGTCGTACCATTTCCTCCAGATCTATATCTTTATTCAACTTAAAATTAAATGTTAAATCACCAGTAGTAGATTCATATTATATAGTTCCCCCCATCTCTAGTTACGTGCGAACTAAATTTCTTATCCAATAATCTCCAGATTCTGCCATCCTGTAGAGTGATTTCTCTAGTTTCAATACTTGTCATTTTCCTAGTTCAAATAATTTATGAGCCTTCACATGCACATACCGAGCGGGATTATAACTCTAGATGTATGCTTGCAAAACGTCCTGAGTTCAGATATGGAAACCTCACATCTTATCAACGGATAGTACCATTGTTACTAATTTTTATCGTAAGGTAGAAGAGTTGAGGATGAGGTATTATTTCTCTTTAACGAGATGGCACTGATCTATCAATCAAGCGTTGTTTTTTATCAGTTGTGCCGGCATTCTTGATCACAATTAAAAATCTGCCACAGAGTAGGTCCGATGAAGGTAGAATTGACGACTGATTTACAACTGAGAAGAAGCCCCTTTGATTAAGGCCATCAAATTCTTGTCTCATCGCTTCAGCATTATCCTCCAAATTTCATATAGGATCTCTCATTTAGAGAATTTCAGTCAAACAATTATGAGTTGCTAGGATAGTGTGAATTTGAATGAAATGATACAGGTCTTCATCTCCCGCTTGATTCCCGCAGATATCATCACTGAGATGCTAAAGTATTAGGTAGTATTTCAATCTGTTACCTAAACTATACTCTTATTAAACCATTCCACCCTAAAAGTTCCTTTCCTATTTCTAGAGTTCTCCCGATATACCCTAACCACATCTCCAGGGTACAACCAAAACTTTGTGCCTGTAGTAAGTTTCGATGAAATAGCCCATTTTATCATCTGTTCTGCTCTGATCGGGCCCAAATCATGTTGAGCACTTGAAAGAGCCTTCATACTCTCTTCTTGTACCGTACAGTTTCTATTTGATATGATTTGTAAACTTATTTCAAGAACCAGCGAAGCCCTTTTACCTCAACTCTATACATGAGACCGTATCAAAGCACATCAATGAAGAGCAAAGGATTAGACAGCGCTGATTGCCAGAACTAGGCCCAACGACACCTAGACCGTTTGAACCTTAAACATTTCATGACATATAATGAAATTTCTCTGGTGAAGCCGTAGGTCTGGAAAACCTTGGTGCATACCTCGATAAATTGGCACCACAATGAAATACATACGCATGCGTGCCAATGTTTCGCAACGAAAGCTAGAAAATGCAAGTTCTGAGTTCTACTGCGCCTCCTTCGACTAGTAAAAAATCCCAAGGACCAACGACATCAGCGGAAACCTCAACTACAGAACATTGAAGATGGCATTGGCTCATGCGATAACCCTGGAAACATATTCAACTCTAGAGTCTGACCAACCATCGTCAACAACGAGTGCATTAACTCTGTTCTATCAGTATGCTAATCATCTAACCACGCGTTTTAGTACCCATTACCGAAGAGACACTCAACGAATAATCAAAGATTTTCAGCTCATCAACCCTGCAGAATAACAACCGCAACCAAAACTATTCTTGAACAAGAAACGCATCTTCGAGAGAAAACAACCATCGATTCAAGGTTTGCTATCGCTGTGGGTTTCAAAATTGGACGCCATTTTACCGTTGCTCACCTGGATCGATAAATTCCTACATCAAAACCAGATTGAAAAACGGTGAGAGATCCGTATACATACTGGCCGACATAATAAATGGATGCGAATCGGAGACCGTCGATTCAAACGGTGACTATGGTAATGCCAATCCAACCGAACAACTGAACAACTGTGATGATGAAACCGGAACATTCAACACCCAACTTACGATTATTTCCAAAACCGGTGATCAACATTCTGACTAAATAGAAGCTAACGGTTCATTGGATCAGATTATTATTCGGTCTCACATATCCATCATAATGTATGCATCATCCACACCAAGCGTCAACATTGCAATCAAAGAAGATGATCCTGTCATCAAGAAAATAACACTTGGCTTCGATGATATGATTATTGATTTCAATAGCATCTACATCCTCAATACTAGCTCAAGGATTAATAAAGTCTTTTCAGCTGCTTCCTGTGTGGACAACGGGGCATCTCATTCAGAAATTGGTAAAGACGATTTGCAAGATATAGACTCTTTCTTAAATACGGAGAGTTTTGTAACATTCCAAGTTTTTCTACCGTTTTGGGAACAAGATATTCCCTTCTCTCGGTACCGTCAGTTTCATATTTTCAATCCCGTCGCCATTACGAGATATCATCGTGAAATTGGACTTGGAACTGTAAGTGTTCCACAGCTCATGGGTTTAACCATTCTTGATGCTCACAGGCTGATGATTGGCAACGTCAATAATAAGCTTCCGAGACGACAGGAACTTTCGAAGAACGGATCAGCGTGTTACTTAGAACAATGGTTTTCTCCTCTTTATTGAATCAGTTCTTCGCACCTACACACCCTTCCCACTCCCATTGACGATTTGGACATAAACCTCTCAACGGGAGGACTGAAGCGCCTTCACCGTCAATTCTAACATCGTAGTCCAACTAAACTATTAAACTTCCTTTGTCACACCAACCCCTCAATGCTTTTTAACGTCTGATGGTCAGTGTTGAAGGCTCAAACGCTGACCATCAGACGTTAAAAATCCTCCACCAAATCTCTGCGATCTGCGACCCCTGCCAACGGGTCAGCTGCACACCGCACCGCACCGCTTCAGAATCTCTGACTGTTACGCCTGAACAAGAATATTTTCATCAACGATTTATACATACGCATTAAAAAGTCTAAGCATACTATAGTGCATAGTATCGATGAAGGAAAGAATTTCAGCGCCGCAATCCGCCTCAAGAATATGGAAACAAAGATTGTTTTGTTGTGTTTAATCAAGTACTGGACGTCGATATACACAGACCTGCCGAATCGAATAACCGTCGATCAAGGCTAAAAATTCGGCGAATCGGTTATCAGGCTCACAGCACTTGATGGTATTAAGGTGTAAAAGACTGGCACTGAAGCTCACAGTAGGCAAAGTATATGTGAAAGATATCACGAACACATAAGGAAAACTGCACGGAAACTGCTTTTTGACTAACCCAAGGCAGACTTCGAACTGCGACTAGGGTTAACGATAAAAGCCTTAAATTACACCGCTAGACCCGACGAAGTAGTCCCTTCGGCATATCGATCCTCGGAAATTCGTCGAAATCCGATTACAGCAGACTCTTCACTACCAATGAACGTCGAGGAAGAGACATGATATGGCGATGTAAAATTCGATACCACATGGACAAAATTCACATATCCCGCGCGCTCCGTCACAATACTCCGAAAGCGACAGATTTGTTATACGATGAAGGAGGTCATGTACTCGTATGGCACTAAATGCACCATTTGAACAAGAATGCCGAATACCTGGGACCTTATCAAGTATCATCCTTCGACTGCACTACGAAGTTGGTTCACATTCAAGATCAACCTGATTCAAAGCCACGAACCTACTCTACAGAATCATTACATCAGTCCAAGTTCTCTTTCAACTTCATTCTTTAGACAATTAAAGGGTACGTTCGCGAACTTTTCCTCTCCCTCAATGGAAGATGATGTATTTCTGACTGACGGAAGCTAGAAATCTCTAAGCAAGGAACTTAATCAATCGTGGTACGTCAAATTCATGTTAAAAGAAGATATACAAAATAATTTGAATGTACTACTGGGACGATTCGTGATAGCTTTGAAATCAATGATCGACGTATCAGTACTTTACAAAGCATGATTCGTCATCGGTGGTCACCATGATAAGTTGAAGAATTTTATAGTACACACATCTCAAACCCTTCAACCTTCATCCATTCGTCTCCTTCTCCCACTAGCATCAATTTACGGGTTTAATGTTTGGACTTCGGACAATACGAAAGCGTACCTACAGTCCGACATTCCCCTCGCCAGGAAACTCTCCTGGATTATGCCATATTATAGTTGGAACTATCCCCAAATCAATGTCTAAAGACACTTTGCCGAATCGAGTAACTAGATTCGAGTACATCTCGACCGTTCGTGTGATACCATAGATGATAATGATGAGGATGACGAACGAAGACGTAAGGATGATGACGAATGAGGACGGATAAGGATGACTAACGGAGACGGATGAAGTAAAATGGATGAGGATGAAGGAGACGGATGAGAATGACGACGGATGAACAGGATGAAATCAATACGCAGAAAAGTATAGTTAGGATGACAATGATAAGGTGAATATCAAAATAGATAAGAAAAGGATGATGATGACAATTTATGAATGAAACGTAGAAGAGAGAAACTCATCGATTAGGTGAAGGTTATAAAGACGATAATAAAAATTCATTATAAGAGAAGTAACAATGAATGACCTACCCGGGTACGCGGCACACCTACAGCCTTACACTGTACACAAAATCAAGTCATATAAAATACAGAAAATGACATTGTATAATCGGAACCGTGGACGGTGACAAGTCACGACACGTGTGATCTCTACTTTTATGATTCGTAATTCATATAATTGGAATCAATGTTACTTTAGCTATTCAAGATAAGAATTAGCAAAATTCACATTACACGTGTTGATTCTTTCTCTTTATTTTCAGAAATAATTATACATACTTTCATTCGAACCTCGAATGGAAAAATTAATAAAATCGGTAGACATTTTACAACGACCAGACACCCCAAGCATTAGCCACCATATTCCGAAAGGAAGTTAACAGAAACGTCGAAAGATCGATCTATTGGAGCAAAGAGAAATATGAGCTCGAGCACGCATCTGTGAAATTAATACCTGCTGCAGGCAGCAAGGTGATCCACGTGTAGCTGCGTAACGATCGTTGTCGATTGCAATATAATCGACGAGGCCATCAACGTGCCCTCGATTTAGGAAAATCGCGAAGTTAGTTAACTGTATAAGAACAATTAAATCCCCTCTCTCCATGAACGGACTGCGTGATTACCCCGTACCTTTCCGCACTTACATTATTAGATCCTTTGACACTAAAAATTAACCATACATTCACATTTTCTTTTCCCTTTTATAAATAAATCACAGCGTCTTCCAATCGGCACCGTCCTGTTTGACAACTTCAACCCCTATGCGGGCTCTCTGAATAGGGAGACCTTAGTTACCTAACACTACAGTGACACCACAAAAACGAACTCAACATGGAACAACTCAATTCAGATTCGTCATTACACTTCCTTCATTCAACTTCTTCCCTAATAGGTCTTTCAGGAACATACGTAGACGCCCTATCACGGGCAGGTACTATTGCCTTTAGAAAACTGTCCAGCAAGACTGAAAGCAGCTTTGAACCGCCCTCATCTCTACGGTGTGATTTTTCGCGGTTTCGTCTCAAGTCTATCGATCAAGATCTCATTCAACAAACTCAAGACCAATATTTATCAAAATTGGAATACTTGTGAAACGATGCAACTTTCACAGTCTTCCGGTCTATGCGGGTGAATCCCGCGTGGCTGTCGAATACCAGACTGGACTGGCTGTTTGAAATTACGCGCTTGGCACAAGTGACCGAGACCTACTACACAAGCACACCATCTACTTTCATTCAGCACCTTCACAAGTCCATACGTTATGCGAATTGTTACCGAATGTAAATAAGGCGTCTTACCTTAAACCTGTCCACTCTTATGTTGATTGGATATAGTGATGCATCGTTTGGCAAAAATATGGACCTTCAAGATCCAGATTGTTTCCAGGAACGTTTTCAGTCAAGTTTGTTATATCAATTTCATCTCCGACTACAAAAGAAACGTCGTACCAATAAACTTCAAGTGATACGAAGGAAAACGCTTATGCAGATCAGCCATGGCCACCGAGTTCATTTCATTCTCGGACCTCTTCGACTGTGCCCATACACTCACGACCTAACTCTCTCGACTTATTGCCCAACAATTTCCACTAGATCTATTCACAGAATCTTAATCCCTTTTTAAAATCACATTGAAAGGGTCACGCTCATCATAAAACGCCTCAGGTTAGACGTTTCCGAAGCTCATGAAGGATTCAGATCAAACAAGATTTCGAACATTGGTTTAATCCGTTCAGGAGGTAATGTAGCTGATGGACTCACCAACTCAATGGCACAAGCTCCCTTTCGATCGATGCTGGAATCAACTTCACACACGTCGCGAACAACAAAATGGATAATCCGACATGATTTTGACAAAACGAAATCAACTGAATCAACTTCCGTTTAACTCCATCTTCATCTCTCATAATATGTTTTTCTTCCTTTCTCTTCATGTCATCATCTGAATGATGTAAAAAACACAGCATCTCTTCTTCGGCCATTATAGAAATCACACCTTAACACTTATGGCATAATTATCTGGTCATTATTCAGTTGTATTATTTATTATATATAAAACGAAAATCTACAAATATAATATAATAATACAATCTTTCTGCTATAACGTCTTTCTGCCAAAACAGACACTGTTTTTCATTCTCTTAAATCACACCAAGTGATCCCCATATATTAGCTCAGGCGTTTCTTTCGCAAAGTTAATCTTTACTTTTGTACAAAATTTTCTTGCAAAAAACATTTTTATTCGTTAAATTACGCCGTTATATCATAAAAAGTTAAAATCATTATTAACCAATGAGTCTATCTCGCAGAGTTAATCATGTACGTCATTTAATACAACATCTTCCTGCTGATACACACACTGGTATTCATATATGACATTACTCAGTTATATAATAATAAGTTAAATTATTAACTCCTGCGTCTCGTTTTTTCCATGTCAATCACAAAATTTATAGAATGGTGACAATCCAAGTCAAAGTGGTAAATACACGAATGAAGGGAATGTTTAACACTAAGTCCTATAAGTAGGTCACACTAATTAATTACGAATATTAGTACACTAGTGCAGTTCTAGGCGACAGTATTCATACACGACTACTGCCCACTCAGCTTCTTCTGAAGCCTAGATTGATCTTCAGCTTACAAGAAATGTCTGCGATTCGTGTATTGACATTCCCATTCTCTATAAGAACGTTAATTGCACCTTTCTTATTCCTTCCTCTTTCCCCTTTTCCTTACTCTCTATTATTACAATAACCAAACATTCATATTATTATTGTTCCCGGTATAGATATTGATATCAGGCAGTCCAAGAAGTCATCCAGTCGGTATTTATATCTACTCGCGCTCGTCCCACTTGCCGTACTGCCTACTTTTCTCATTAGCCCCTTTTTCCCCGTTCCTGTCCATCGTTAACTCGTTCTCCTTTTGCTTATTAGCCTTCACTCTCTGCTCTCTAAAACTACTTATACGTTTCCCTTCCCAAATAATCTCTATACTCACTTACGTTCTAACTTCTACTGTAGTCACTGCCTAAAATCCACATTCACAATACACCTACTGTCAAATCGACAAGTTTGATACAGATGCGAGTTCGTGTGATTGAGGAATAATTTAGGCAGGTCCCTTATTCATTTATCGCATCTACTGAATTCAGTGTTCACACTATTTAGAGATGACCAAATAGATTGAGTGAGTCAATTCGTAATTATATTATGTTAGTATTTACTAGCAGTGACATCTGATACACGTGTCAAAACCAATCAGATCGATCTCGACCGTTGGTATAAATACCACATCCGGATCGAGCTGAACAATAAAAAGAAAGAGCTAGACATTAATAGGAAATTAGATACCTCACGCCTTTGCACCTAACAAGTCAAAACAACCGGGGACGGGAAACCAGAACCAAACATGCCTAGGCTGGTCAAACCCCAACGCGACGAACAAAGGATATCCCCTCACCACTCGAGAGCTATGTGAGACCGATCCCCTGTCGACTGTGAGACCAGAGTCGACCCTAGATTTTCATAGACTGTAACGGTACTCAATCATATCAGGGCATAGTGAATCAATTATCGCACGCCAAGGGTCGCGATAGAACACGAAAATCGGAGGTAAGTTACAGTAGAACTAACATTTTATTGGACTTTAATTCAGTTATCCAGGTACGGTTCACAGGATATTTAACTGACAGAGTGGAACCAACTACAAGAAAATCGGAAAAGAACAAGTAACCTCAACAAAGTAGCCCTCGGAACGAGCGCATTCGACACCTGCTCATTCACATACACTTACACTACTAAATATACACGTGGCCATATTGTCACCAGGACGCTTATTTCCATATCATTGAGTACAGCCGTTCGAGCTTACTGGTATCATTCTGCACAGTCCGTAGAGTGCGACAGTCGATTCCTGATACTGTCACATTAAGTGGTTTTGCGGATCAGAATTGGGGACACGTATAATCTCTTCTCCAACTCTAGATTAGCAGTTTGCAGGATATGGGCACGCGTGTAAAGCGTGGGGTCTCCTTGTGGGCACACGTTGAGTATTAGTAAACAGAGGCGTCGTTGCTTAGATTTTTCTTTGGTTTTCACTAGTCGATCTTTCGATGATGTCGTCGCTCAAATTTGGTTTGTCTGTTTATTATAATTCTGTCGTCTCTACTGTTGGTCTAGTCCTCGACGTACGCTGGTGTGTATCCTATAATCAAGTGGTTTGATTCCAGTCCGAAACAATTAACGGATACACGTGTAATTGAATTCAACTGTTAGATCATCTCCACCCGTAAATCTAACACGCAATCCAATTTTTTGAAAGGAGCCACCTGTATACTTTTAATTGACTCAAAAAAATATAGAAAAAGTGAATCTTATTGTTTAGATTAGATTGGGTTAAAAAAGTTTGTTGCCACACTCGTGTAAAATCAAACAAACCGCAGATTCCACGGGCTGTAATAATTTTGACACCTCCATATGTGAATGATAGATAATGTTGAAGAACCCAATAAAATTTACATGGCATTGCCATGTAGATTTTAATGCCATCTTCAACCAGTATAGCATCGAAAAACGTAGCATCTTAATCATCAAAATTTCAACAACGCGCAGCGGTACAGCGAAAACATTCCTCGAGGAATGTGCGATACAATCGGAGGCGGATATGGCTGCCGCCGTATGCCTACACATGGCATCAATGATTGTGACTGACATGAAAATAGGCGGCGGCGGTGGTTCTAGGCGAGGTAACGCTGCAAATGTCGAGCGTGATTTCAAGCAGACCCACATGAGGTATATGCTTCGATATTTTTGGCCAATCGACAAGATGCAACCGGGAACATCAGAAAAAGGACCACGAAAAGGCGAGAACGCATTTGAGAGACGATTTCGCATGCTGCGGGATGTTTTCGTGAGAGTCATTGATGCATGTGTTGCGGGGGATGGGGAGTGCGGGTAATTTTTCCTTCGTGGCCTCAGAAAGGATGCGGTAGGAAGAAGAGGGATATCACCCCTTGTCAAAGTGATAGCTGGTAATCGCCGGTTATAGAGTGGTATACCCAGTGACTTCTGTAATGACATATTTGAGAGTAGTGAAACCACAGCTCCCTCATGCCTTACTGCACTGTGGAAGGTGATTGTGGATAAAATTTCCGCCCAGCATCTACGTGAACCGTGTTTGGAAGACCTGAACGGTATTGAGAGACAGTTTAGGGATGCTGGATTCTCGGGGTGTATTTGGGCCGTATACTGCGCAGGTTGGAAGTGGAAAAACTGTCTGAAGTCATTACAAGGACTGATTGTTGGTAAAGATGGCAGTCTACGTCTGTGAATGGAGGCTGTTTGCGATCTAGACTTCTTGGTATGGAATTTTCAGTTCAGATTTCCGGGGCGGAATAATGATCTGAACATACTAGACTTGAGTGAATATTTTTGCAATGTACTATTTGGATCGTTCTCATCACAAAAGCTGAATTACGGTGTGTCTGGACAGTCTTTCAACTCTTATCACTACTTTGCGGATGGTATTTACCTGTCGTGGAAAAGTTTTGCGAAGACGTTACAATTACCCGTGGGTGATGCGCAATATATATTGCAAAAAGCAAGAAGCTGCCCGCAAATGTGTAGAACGGCTGTTTGGATGTTTTTTCAGAAGGTAAGGTAATGTTCATTTTCTTTGAACTGTGGTGTCCGTAAAAAATGAAAACCATTGCGTGCGCTGCAGTCATATTGCATAATATGACTGTAAACAAATGTTTAGATACATACAACGGTGATGGAGTGAGTGGTACCAGTTGCTACTTTGAAAATGAAGAGTCAGACCTGAAGGTGTAAACAGTTGCAACTGATTTTAAGGAGCTTTGTTTATCGCAAATTGCCTCAGTGATTGATGATATAAAGGACCTGTAAGAGCACGTGAGACTGCGTTCTGCGCTGATTGGCCATATATGAAGTATGATGAAATGATGGATGAATATGCTTGGGTATGACTGCACCAGAATCACTGAATGAAGCTTTCAACGATCATAAAAGAAATAATTGTTTAGCACCTTCGTTTTACTTGAAACAATAAACTTGAAAGAAACTTCACGAAAAAAACTTCACGAAAAAAACGTCATAAACCGAATCATGTCGCACTACAGTTTACGAACTATACTTTCCTATCCACGTTTATTCCTGTCTTTATTCAGCACCTGCGTTACTTCCATCCTCCGCCAATCTCTGCGGTCCTAACGTTCCTGTTACCATCGTCGCTTGCGATACGACTTCCACATCACACGTATCATTTCCTAAATTAGATAAATTATCTTCCACTGTCTCAAAAACACTGCCTTCCATTGAAGAGAGTAGCGGTTCGGTCTCATTTGTACGACGAGATGAATCCATTTCCGTAAGAGCAGCTTCCTGTTGGAGAGCAAAAAATCTATTCCGCCGATCTATTCTCGTACCATCCATCGTAAACAGTTCTACTCGCATAAGTGTTCGATCTTCATCCTTTCTCCTCCTTTCTATGTGCACCATCTCTTCAACCAAAAGATTTCTACGTCTTGATGCTCTTGCAAGTTTGCCGATTGCCCTTGCTCCACTTTCCAGGGCATAGGACTTCGAAGAATAATCACGAGCTCCTTTCGCCCGTACAGATTTTTGTAGTTGTACTTCTTCATTATTAGTACTTCTATTGACACGGCGCGCACCGCTTCCAACATTCTCAAGTTCTGAGTTCGTCGACAGTTGACCATCTGCTCCTCCATCCCCAATAGAAACCAGGTCCTGTACGTAGTTTTTATTCGAAGAAGAAGCCCTATTGAAGTCTCCTACGTCTGTCCCATACCCATTTCCATTCTCACTACCGGAGCCATTCTGGTTTACAGTGAATGAACAATCGTGTGTTTGTCGCAGAAATATTATAGCTTTCTCGTACGGGAATACCCTTCCCATATCCCTCGTTTCGTCCCTAAAATATCCATACATATCCGATATTCGTGCACAATTATTGTACAACACAGTAGCAAATATTTTTACCTGTTCGTCAGTCGGATCCCCAGTTGGTGCAGCGGACCATATTTGTTTAACGAATACCTCAAAGTGCGCATACTCCTTCCTAACTCGCTTCGCATATTGGTGGATCGCACAAGGAGTGCGATCCTGCCCATCCAGTATACCAGGGTCCGTTTCTGTTCCCCATCCCGTAATAAATCTTACCGCTCCTTTACTTCCGTTTGGAAGACAGACGTTTTCTGACCAACACCATTAATCGGGTCTTCGGATGCAACAATCACAGCCATAACGGCTTATAGGTTTTCCACCTAAATCCATCCCTTGCCCTCCCCCATCGCTCTGTACACAGAAATATGATCCCTCCGTCGTCGCCGCTTGAATGATGAAAAACAGATGCTGATTTTTGCGCCTCGTCGTTTTCGTTATTGATCACAGTAGGGTGCTCTGGAGTTCGCGTCTGAACAACCTGTGAACAACTCATTTACAACATTTCGCTAGAAAAAATACTGTCAGCCTGGTCAAACCGTTCCGAATTTTTTTGTTGGGTTTCCCGAATTCTCGATCCATTTCGGACTTTTTGGGATCCGAATCAATGGATATCCAATCCAACACAGGGCTTTTATATTCCCCTTTTTGACTGAATTTTATGGGTGGCTAGGATTTTTTAATTTCAATCAAAAAAACTTGATTGGAATGCGTGTTGGATTTACAGGTGGAGATGCTCTTAACACTCCGGGTGCTAACGTACATTCTACTAGATTTTCAAATACGTGTATCACAGAAAATATTATTCGATAATTGAATAATCTATAGGCACACTACAATTGATTTGTGTACTGTCATTTGGTAGTTGTGTATAATATAACAGAACAAGTATATATAGAATATATAAAAGAACAAAACAAAATATTGTTTTGTTCCCTTACGTCCAGATCGGCTATTCTTGTTCTGTTTTCTTCTTTCTTTTACTATCATGGCACTACCTCTTGCGTCAATCTCGTCAGCGGTTTTTCCTCCTCTTGTAACCATCTTTGAGGTATACAATCCTACTTCCTTTCCCCTGGTCCCGCATTTTCCACCGTCATCCTTTCGTGCGTTTTGACCTCCAACCTTCAGTACGTTGCGCATTCTTACTTTGGTCCCGTCTTTTACCATCACCCTTTTATGCGTAGCCATACTCGCCGTCATCCAAACCGTCGCGTGCATCGTTTCGTTCACTTGAACATTCAGCCGTATCGATTCACAGCATGAATCGACACATGATGATGAAGTTATTCAAATAACTGGACAAGTAAATAATGTATTCAGAACTTGAATAAATCAAACACATAATGATTGAGGTATTCAAGTAACTGAACAAGGGAATGATTTAGTCAGGTCAGTACATGTACTTGAATAGATCAATCACACTACGTTTGACTTATTGAAGTAACTGAAAAGTAAGCGATAGTGGCAGTACTTAAATAATTAATCATACTACGATTGAGTTATTCAAGTAACTGAACAAGTAAAGGATTGAGTCACTACTTGAATGACTCAATTACATAATGATTGAGATATTCAAGTAACGGTGGATATTATCACAGGTTCGATAGCCATTTATTTGAATTTCAGAATGTAAAACAACCAGGTTGTTATTTTTTTAAACGACATTAATATCACTAACAGGTACAAAGACACAAATGGTGTCAATTAATTTGGCTTATATTATAATTATAATATATTACAATGTGGAAATTGTGGGAGAGTATAAAAGAGGCGAATGTTGTCGACAAACTAATATCATCCTGTCTTTCTTCAAAAATATCACAAAATTGACAATGTCGAGTGGAAGTTTCATTTTGAAGTGTTCACCCAAAAAAATCCAAAAGGATTTGAAAAATTGAATCCATTTTTGTAAGCTTATGTTCCGTTTGTGGAAGTCGAGACCTGGAACAATTTCATGTTCAATTTTGAAGGGAAATATCAGCATATGAAATTTTATAAATGATAACAAGGTCCCTTTTAATTATTTAGTCCGAAAACGTTTCGAGGAAATGTAACAGATCCGATGTGCGTTGCAGTGGGAGCCAAGAAGGCGAGAGAATTTGAGGTTGGACTCATGGTTGAATTCAGTACGTTGAAGTTTACTTGAAGATTTAGATGGAAACATTGATTTAATGATGATCTAAACACTATTTATCTCAACATCAAGTGTCCAGATTGAGAATGAAAAAGTTCAATTTCCATATCACCGCCGATACAGGAAGTAATTCCAATGAGAGCTGAAGCATATTTTGGCGCCAGACGGCGATTAAATATGCTGTTATTAACCCGCTAAGGACGGGAATTTTAGAGCGGTTGAGACAGCTTTAAGAAATGAAATACTGTATTTTGAATGGTGTAAAAAATCACTGTATGATTTTTTACTGGAATTCAATCGAAAATGAGTCAATAAAATGTGATTTTTTGTTAAAGCGGGTGAGACTGCTTTAAGGATTAGAGGGTAGCTATTGGGTACAAAAAGCCAATATTGCTCCCTAGTCCAATGAAATAACTGAAAACGAAATATGATGGAAAAGTGAAAATTATAAATCTTATTCATGCACATTAGAGCGTTTGGGGAAATTGAGAGTGGGTAGTTGGTGGTGGCTAAATTTATGGCTACGTGCCAAAGAACAAAATAAAAACTTTAACGATTTCGGCGAAAAGTAGTTTTGAAAAACCGTAGTGTAAAACGGGGTGGGTAATGATTACCCGCGTGAAAACGGAGAGGAGGAAACGAAGAGGAGACTTATTTTTATTTTAAAAAAGACAAGTCGAGTGCACGGTGGGTCATGGTTGCCAAAACATCATACAGTGTAGGCAAAGCAAGGGCTCGGTTGCGACGAAGGGAAAACATGCTCAGGGTTGTGTTTTCAGGAAGGACGAGCTTAACGGTAAAGCTACGAATGTACCGAACATACATAGCATCAGAAAAGGATGTCAAAAACTTAACGTTACGAAAGCAAAGCATTCTTGTTTCGACGTTTAACATCAACAGGTACTCAGACCATTTGTCGCTGCACGAT
>JAULBU010023521.1:0-18462 GCA_032358235.1 Odonthalia washingtoniensis
CTACACGTTGCGCAGGTGGTATAAAATTCTAGATACAGCTAATCTTTCCAGTAATGGCGATGGCACTGGAAGTGTAGAGGAAGCTGTTGTTGTGCTGCACAACTTGATGGTCCGCATACATTACAAAAAAGAAAGAGGGGGATCGTCATCTGCATGTACAATCGAGGATGTGTTTCCAAAGGGGGAAGGAGGAAGAAATGAAAAGCGACTTGGAGTAAAGAAGGAAGCTGGTGATGGGACAGGTTACATGAAAACGGGTAGTGGGGATAGTGGTAGAGGAAAAGAGACAAATGGACCGCTGGTGGACGAGTACGAACCGGAAAATCTTGAAAGAGAACTGAAAAATCATATTTATGAGAAATATGTTGATGTGAGAACATTAAATAGAGCAATTTAACATTATATGAAAATATGTTTTGAAGTAAGTGAAAAAACCATATATTTCCTTGAAAAGTTAATTATCACAAAATGTGGTGATACTGGGATTGTAAAAATGCATTTATCTACATGCGGTAGAATTAAAACTTCGATACGATTTGATCGAATGATTGAGTGCGGTAAATTTACACGCATTTCTAAAAATGCAAAACATTCCTCACCATAATCCGCCCTAACATGAGATGGAACTTGCATGACGGCAAGATTTACTTGAGCAATTTCAGATCGCAGCACAACAGGAAATAGGGTTCCAGACAAACGTCGGACCTTCTTCGAAGAATGGATGACAGAGCGAAAAGGGTGTTCCGATCTGTCATGAAAAGAAGAAAGCGATGTACAGAAGAACTGAAATTCATGTTGATGATAGTCCAACAGTTACAATCTACTTTGCACGCGGTTCAAGCACCTGCGGATGGGGATGAAATGGAATTACTGGATCTGCCGACTAATGGCGGCTACAGGGGAAGGTTCCGGGGGTCTAAAAACTTTCTACGAGGAGTATCTACATGGGTAAAGACATACGTCGATATAAATCCTATTTTCCCAGACTGCATTTTTGAAAGAAGATTTTCAATTCGAAAGACGTTGTACTTCCGTATGAAAGAGGATCTGCTCAGGCATAGACATGACTTCTGGAGACAAAGAGTGAATGGGATAGGTTTTAGATGCATCCCAACCGACTTAAATTTATTGTCATGCTTGCAGATCCTCAGTTCTGGAACGTCCACTGACAGTCTTGACGATGCCGTTTTTATTTCTGAGGAAACTGTCAGAGTGTATTTTAGACACTTTTGCATAGACGTCCTGGAATTGCATGGAGGGATATTTTATAATATATTTCCAACCGCTTGGGAACCCCTGTCTATTGAGGAAAATTATTTAGAGATCGGGTTTCCGGGGCGTATATGGGTGGTGGACTGCATGCACTGTTCGTGGAAAAACTGTACTGGATTAGAAAAGGGACAATTTCAGAACAGTCGGGTCTCTAAATTGGCGACTGTTTAGTGTGAGGGATGGTGCGATCACAATTTATTCTGTTGGTCGAGGTTCGCAGGGAGGTCAGGAACCAAAAACGATTTAAATGTGCTGGCCAGATCGCCTTTCCGCAATGGCATACTTTTTGAAGAATTCTCTATCGCTGCCAGTGAAGGTTATAGTATTGCAGATGCCGAACCTTCTCATAATCTACTCTACTTCCTTGGGGACGGAATATACCCAAGGTGGCCGATATTTGCCCTTCCTATGGCAAACTCAACTAACCGTTTTGAAAAAATATTCGTTCCGACGAGAATCAGTGAGAAGAGATGTCGAATGGCTTTTCTGCATCCTCCAATCTCTTTTCGAGATAAATGACAGGGAAAACAGGAGGTGGGATCCACATGAAACTATCAGGATTTCTGATACCTGCGTCACGTTGCATAACATTCTAGTTCGTATGCAACAGTATGATGCATATAATTTGGATATGACAAGTTATTGTGACATTGATGCGATAATGAAGAAGGAAGGGGAGCACATGCTGCAATCAGCCGAAGAAAGACGGATTAATATTGAGCGAAACGCGAACCAAACGTTGATGGAGATATAAGAAGAGGAAGAACGGTACACGTTACGTGATTTGCATTTTACAGATCATGATGAGCACTTCCGCGGAATAAAACAGCAGAGGAACGGGGGATGAAAGCAGGGGATTCCGTACGATTTCACGGGATATGAAATGGTACACTGGTAATGTGTGGTGTGGCCACACTCAGCGGTGCAGGGGAGGAAAGTAGGGATGGACTGCAGCAGCACTTAAATGGGACCCTTCTCATCAGAACAGGAAAGGAGGACCATGTTGTTATATAACGTTGTTATACGTTCGCATTGTTTCCCAGGCGAGGGAAATTAAGTAACTTTTCCAAGGATTTCCCAAGTTTGCTGCTCCAAGACTTCTAGGTGATATGGTAAACGATGGATATTTCACCTGGGAGTCGAAGAGTGGTGACATATGTGTATAGTGGAAGAGATGCATCATCATTGATGTCTGGTCAGACAAGTGAAACATCTCAGGCTGATGATGAACAGATGGATACACAACCTGGCACGGAAATCGTCGTTCTTGAGTTCAACTTGAAAGCATATGAATAAATGGACATATGGGTGACCATATTTCAAATAACTGATGTCGACACCCCCCTTCGTGTGGTACATAGTGATCATCGAAATAACATCACGGATTATATAAAGAAGCAATGTTTTTGTCAAGTAGAATGACATTAATGGTGACCAACAATCCGAGCAAGAACAAAGAGGTGGGGAAATTCGAAGATTTGACCGAGATGAAGAATGAAAAAAGACATCTGAAGTCTGGATTTACGGTGGTCATGGTTGATGGGAGGAATCGAGAATCCTGTTTGTGTGAACTGGCTGCAGACAGAAGCCCTCAGTACGCTTGGGCACGCAATAATTTCCAGGTCTGTGTATTACGCCGAAAAGATGGTATTCCTTTAAACGCTTGGGAAATAATTAACCACAGCCGGACAAATAACGTAACATCTAAAAATTGGGAGAGCAAATTTTGGTTTTGTTGATACCGTTCATATCATCATCATCAACTACTTCGTTAGTTCCGAATCACAATACAAAGTTCCATTCCACGATGTGTGGATTACCGATATCATTACTGATATGGTGAGAGTTAATTTTCTGAGGTAAAAGTCGAACTTATTATTAACGTTGTTTTCGATTGACGAAGTTATTTCTTGAAGATGCATCAATGATTGGTATTATCAAGCCGTTCGCGGAAGGTGGTGGATCGAAGACGAAGGGTGGGTTAAGTTTGGCTCATGTATATGACGCAACAGTAATGGAGGCTGAGCTGATTTACTTGCCTCACATGGTGTCGTCGGCTAATGAGTACATCATCAATCCCGAAATACCATCACCTTTCAATGTGTCAGCGTTCTACAAAGCATGCTTCATCTTTCAGTATGGTATCAGTGACATATTGCAAGACATTATGACTGATGTCATGTCGTTGGATGAATTCATGCTTATGGATGTAGAACATGAGAAAGGAGATCAAATGGAGATCGGGCGTCTTTTTACAACCAGATGAAATTGTTCAGCAATAAATCCAAGATCAAGCAGAAAAGAAGTCCTAAAAAGAATTCAAACAAGAAATGAATTGATTCCTCTTTGTTGAAAGATGGGAAGCTGTACAACCTTGTGATAAATAAGTCTGGAAATACTTCAACGTCTGGAAAATTGGGGAAGGATGTTCATATACTACAGACAACCGTAAGAACTAGTTGTCAAGAAAAAGTTCTTTCTAAAGCAGTAAAAGTAATCCTCTAAACAGACAATGAAGATGACAATGGAAGAGATGATAGAAGTTTTTATGAGAGTAGAACAAGTTCTAGCGGTCAAAGATCACCAATAACGAAGAAAAGAAAGACAGGGAATAATATTTCAAAGACGAAAAACCGAATACCGCAAAACAAGAAACAAAAGAAACGGAAATTGAAGAGAAACATGGTGAATTTAAAGATGATCTCCTTCAAGCACCCCCGGTAGGTTATCCGACGCCTACATTTCAAGAGAAAACACTGAAAATATTTTCATTGACAACGCTAGAATCCCTCCAGGCTTGCGTGCTTCTTCTTCAAGTGCTCCAATTTATGGTAACTCACTGCATGGTGATGTTATTATTCTACTGGCCTGTTTCGTGGTACCACTCAACCATTGTGTTGAAAACGTTTCCAGCAGTGAGCATATGTTGTTCCTTGGATAAATGGCATGGTTTTGGGGAACGTATCGTCAGTTAACGGAGAGGTTCATAATAAGAGATGACATTGAATATTGGAATAGGGCGTACAACAGAATGACCAAAGGGTACTGGGAAGCATATTTCGGGAGGAGGGGCAGAGCGTTGTGGGTCGTCTTCTACTGCATTTTGCCAGGTATGGCGGATAGATGTGCAGTTCCCAGCCAAATATCGGAAAAAAATGGAAATCCCGGACTTCCCCCCCCCCCAAAAAAATCGTTTGAAGATCTGCATCAATTCGTGGAGGAGACCTTTCCAGGAAAGTAACACCTTAGAAATGAATCTAATCGCAACTTATGGAGTCCTATAGGTGAAGTAGCTTTTGAAAAAGATTACTAGCAGGACTGAGACACCGGTATTGGCTGGTACACGTCAACTTTGGAACTAATGACAGGACACATGGAAAATGATGAATCTCGAGTATGGTCTGTGAGAAGACGTGGTGCATTAGATGCATGGCTAGGCTGCCTAGCCTTGTTTGTGGGATTAGATGGTAGCGGTTGAGATTCAGGTAATTCTCTAATTCCAGTAACTGGTGGACGCTACCTTCTGACTGGTAAGAATTGTCCTGCCCAAGCTGGAGGCAACGAGTTTTTGGTGAAGGATCTCAGAAATCTTGGATTATTTATAATGGTCACTTCGAGGGACGGTTGTACGCTTAATATTTTCTCTCTCTCTCATAATTTCGTCACCTATAATGCAGAAAGTCTTTCTAGAGTCGCAAAAGCGTTGAAACTGGAACCACTTGAAATTCCTCCATATTTAGTGTTTGTTGGACATTTACATGCCAAAAATGGAGGTACACAGTTCAATCGTAGTCATTTCTTGCAGTACCACATCTGCGTTACACAAGCAAACTACCAATTGGGTGATGCTACCGCCTTCGATTATAACGTTAGTTATAATTTGATAGAGAGTGAAAAAGAATCAGAAGATGAAACAAATCAGGATGAGGCAGAGGACGACGAAGGTGGACTTGGTAGAGGACGACGTTGGAAGTTTGGAATCAATGTTGATGGTACCCTCCATACACCTGTTTTGCCGGAACATGACTGTTGATGACAAATAACCGTACATCACATTTCAAAATAAATTCATTTTTTTAAAGTATTTGTAACCTGTTTTTTTTAAATTGCAGAAATTAGTCTGGATTAATCCAATTTAATCCAAATATTTGAATTGGTATCTACGTTCCTACTCAAGAAGAACACTTACTACCGAATGAGTTAGGATGTAGCCTACCTGAACTAATTTCCATATACAGGACGACTCGATTCTGAATCCCCTGAAATTGCTGTTCAACAGCAAGTTTCTCCAAGTATCAAATCGATACTAGGAGCAACTGCAGGGGGAAAGCATACAAAAAGTAGATGATTCACCATTATGGTTGAACCATCTACGTTGTCTATACAACTTCCATCCGTTTTATGTATGACTCAGCCTCGAAGGTTCTCGGAGTCAGCCACAAATTGAAAATGATGTTCCAGCTTTGGCTGATATAAGTCATATCAGTCACAAATTTTATCATACAGTTACGATAACTTGAAGCTATATCAATGATATAGTAGTACTGCTCATATATGTGGCTGGCAGCCACAAATATGAAGAGTACTACTTCTGTTAAAAATTTGGAAAAAAAATTAATGTAAATTTTCATCCACATGGATAGACTGGAATTGTTAAAAAATTATGGAGACATATTTTATTTAAAAAATTATTGCATAAATTTTTTCATTTTCAGTCCATCCATGTGGATGAAAATTTATTAATGTTTTTCCTGAATTTAGTACAGTACATTGTTCTTACACATTTATTGAAAGAAAAATTTTCTCACTTTTTTCTTGAATTTAGTACAGTACGTTTTTCTCACACGTTTTTTAACAGAAATTTTTTCTCACCATCCACAAGGACGGACTGAAAATGTAAAAAATTATCCAATAATTTTTACAATAATAAATTACTCGATAATTTTTTGAAATTTTTCCCCATCCAGGTGGATGGAGAAAAAAAAAATCCCAGAATGTTGTGCAGTGCTAATTTCTTACACGTTTCTCAATACATATAATATATATTAAGAAACGTGTTTATTATATTTATTTTCCCATTACATGCCCAAAACCATTTCATTATAGTCATCATGACTATAACATGATATTATTAACGGATCAAAGATGGAAATAATTATACAATAATTTTTTATTTAAGTAATTATTAAATAATTATTTCAATTTTGACCCAGGTTGATGGAAGTGTGTTTTATACGTCAGCTCGTTTCAAATTATACTATTCCAATACAATAGAACGTGCGGAGACGACTACCACTACAATCAGTTCACAATTTCAGGGTTACAAAACACATTGCAGAATCCATTGATACCATTGTCCACTTCTCCAATTAAATACATCCGTCACACCGGTTGCAGGTTCCCCTTCCCCCGCACAACCGATATCGTAATTCATCTCCCAACAGGCGCTTCGATAATCGTAAGCACATTGCACCCGTTCCCGAAGGACACATCTACGCAAATACATCTACAACATCCATGGAACCCATCAGAAACTATTCACCACCAACACCAAATGAAGTGTCATCCAATAGCATAAGAAGAAAAATCTCAACCATGGCCTTCTCCTTTCACTGGTAGCAGTGTTCGACACTAAATAATTCAAGGAAAAGTTCTCGGTCTCGCTTCTCGATTGCACATAGTTCTTAAAATGGGTGTTACAGAACGCCAGTACCGATGTGGCTAAAACGTTCGTGGACATAGTCACGGAGAGAGTGTGAAGGAAGGATTTTTCAAGTGCTCAAGAAGAAAGTCAGCCATCAGCTTAAATGACAAATGAAATGGAGAACACATTTTTGGCATGTGCAGGAACGCAACAAGCAAGACAAATCATTCGTTTAGCTTTAGCTGTTGCAACTTCCGCCGTAACGGACCCCCAAATTTTGCAATGATTCCAAATAGCGTTCAACGATCTCAACATTTCCGTCCGTTTTCAAAATGGTGCAAGTCACCTTCAGATGATTTTACGTCCAGTGGCAATTTCAGTGCGGAAGAACTCACCTATCTCAACTTCCTTTGGAACTCAACTAACAACCTTCGAATGCATCCTTACATTCCATATCCTCTGCCTGGTTTCAGAAACATCGAAACGTGCAGACCCTAATCAACGAGTTCACGTCAGGGCTCTTCCAACAAATGGTGCAAAAATTGCTATTTGTGTGCAAAAGTTGATGAAGGCGTCGTCGTTTCCATCTAAGAAATGTGGATTCAAAAACTTGGCTGAAGAAATATTTCCGTACATATTCGTCGATACAGAGAAAGGCCAGTACTCCAGTTTGGCAGACCGGGCCAAGAATGGATTCGCTCCCATTGAGCAGAGACACTCATTTCTACTGGATCAAGTGGTACACTTTTCGTCTCAGAACGTCGATAAGAAGGCGTGGTCTCGATCACATGCTGAAGATGAAGCATTTCGTTATATATCAGGTTATTTCTTTTCCTCTTTAACGGATTTTTGCTGAAAATACATGTTATGAACTTGATGACAAGCAGTTAATTCAATAGGAGCCTTTTCAACAGATATTTTTCAGTTCAACAAATGATATTCAACCGGATGATCCATCTTTCAGAGATGTATTGAGTACATCTCAAGGAATTTCTTCTTTAAATCTTCTCATATTCTTTGCTTCATTACCTGATTTTGTGGTAGGGAATATTTATCAACGTTCCCAATACTTCCTGTTAAATAAATTGATGTACCAAGTGGAAACAAACCTAGTACAATCGAATGAAGTGGCCGTGGTCATAGTGATATATCAGAAAAACGTAAATGTGCATCAGGTCCCGAACAAGATTTGGGCAAGAAAAGAAAATCAGAAGCAGCTGTAATTAGTTCGAAAACAACCACAACACAGGGAAGAAACGATGAGGTTGGCAATGAATAAATAGATGATACGGTTCTGGATATGGTGAACCCTGCTCATTCATTGGGTTTTGGAGCAGCGGATGTCCAAGCAATGGATGTTTCACTTAATAGTATGGGAATCGTTTGTATTATATACTATGTAGCTTTCATGGATATTGTAGAGACGCACAAAACTGATGTAGGTGTTTCACTAAAGGGAAAGGCCAATCTCATCCTAACAGATCCTCCGTACAATACAAGAAGGGAGCAGGGTCAGGAAAATTCAGAGTATGACATTTTCAGAACTACAGACATGACGTAGATGGTACAACTGATGACGACAGTCATGGTTCCTGGTGCGCATGGTCACATATTCTGCAGTACATTGAAATTCAATCCTTTGCATCGATATTTGGCTTCAGAGAGAAATGATGATGATGATTATGATTATGATTATGATTATGATGATTATGATGATTATGACGGTGATAGTGACGATGACGATGACGGTGATGGTGATGATTTTGATGAGTCCTCAAATTATGAAAACTATTTTAGTGTGGAGAGGCAACCCTTAATTTATATCAGACCCCCGGTACATATGGATGTTATCCCAGGATTCGGAGATTCACTCATGTATCGGTGAGGGAGACTGCAATTCACTCCTGGCGTACGAGTATGGATAACATGGAATTTTACAATAAGATAGACTATACAATTGTCGGGGAAATTTCTAGCAAAAAAACCAAGGCTGGACCAACGGCATGAACAACATACTACGCAATCCTCATCTTGAATTTATTTACAGGAATAGTAATTCAAGAATGGTTATGATGGTGAGAAGACCTATTCTCCGTCTGGACCAGAAAAATGTGTCGTGGATGATGGACTTGGTTTCTAAATGCTCCCAGGCTGGCGATACGGTTATCGATTTCTGTTCGGGAATATTATCTGTTGCTCGAGCTTGTTTGTTACTACCGAAACACCACCGTTTCATTGGTTGCGAAAAGGATCCACCTTGCATGACTCATTCAAGACCGTATTTGGTGGAGGTTTATGCACCCCAGCTACTGAATCCAGAATCGGATTTGATAGCTGATGCCACAGTTAGAACAGCAGCAGAGAGATTTGTAACGGAAATGGATGCATTAAAGGCAAGGAATAGGGTTGATATGTGGAAGACTTCTGGTGGCCTTTTTCCTGTTCAAACCTTTCCAGACTACATTCTTCACTACTTTGGAACAATCTACAACGACTATACAATTTTCAAGAAGTGCAAGAATGTACCAATATCCCAATGGGATGAAAAGTACGTTTCTATGTTCCACAGCTTGGATCCGAGGTGCTTGATTGGTTGCGAGGCTGGTTCTCTGTGTGTTTCGGTACGAAAATCAAGAAATAGACACCTCGAAGCTGATATTGGTGTTTTCAGTGAGAGGATTTTCGGACCTAATGAACCCATTGGTTTCTACTACGGAGCTCTGGTGTATACAGACTTTGGAAAACAAGGTCAGCTCGCAAGAATATATGGTGAAGGCCTCCTGGAGTTAACGGTTAAAGACTTCGGAAAATGGGCTGCGGAGATTGATGTAAAAGCGACAGAAGAGAAAGGCGACCAGAATTCCGTTTGGGCTGTACCACCACACTGCTGTTCAATGCGGTACATTAACGACAGTCGTTATTCATCGGATGATTTGGAAATGCGAAAGGCTAAAAAAGGGGACATAAAACCAAGAACACCAAATGTTTCATGGAAGATGTTTTCAAAACCCAAAACAGCAACATCCTATGCCAACAATAGGATTATGAGCATTGTGTTTTCAAGGAACATAGCTGTTGGTGAAGAACTCTACTTGGACTATGGTCGTGAGTATTTTTTACAATACGCAAAACACACATTGTACCATCCAAGGTAGATTGGACTTACTTCAAATGTTTATTTCAGTAACAATACATTCTCCTGCATCTTTCCGATAAATGTTTCTATAAAATCAGATTTTCCATTTTTTCCATTTTACCTTGGTGAGATTTTTTCATCATTTTACTTCGTTGTTCTTCATGTAATGTCTCACTAAAAACTACTGCAGTATTTTTCAGTTTAGTTTATTACAACTTTTACTAAAATTTTACGTTTTTCAGTTGTCACATAAGTGCTATTTCGTTTATTTTCAAAGCCCACATCCATTCTTCCCATTTTCCTCAAAACGTTTTCAAAATTAAAACCCTTTTGGACCATTTCGTCTCTATTTAAGATGATATGCAATTTTTGGTACAAACTGCACATTAAGTAGTCTACTACCGATGTTTCATACCGAAATCTCCATTTATGCCCCATAAACCCAGTTCACACATAGATTACATTCGGTACTCTACCTCTTAAAATCCAACATCCTTCTCCGGAGACACTGAAGACGGTTTAAAATTGCCGCTCTTGCGCCAAGACTCGTGGTACACCGCATCGGCATCAGCACAACCTTCAACTCTTCCAACCGAACGGACCTTTGGATTTCATAGCAATGGATATCCTTGGTCCACTGCCGAAAACATCCTTCGGCAACAAGTTAGTGTTAGTGATTACCGATCGGTATACTAAGTCGACGAAAACCGTCTCCCTGGCCAAGCAAACCGCATCCGTTATGGCAGAAGCCTTATTGACTCACTGGATATACAACTTCGGCATCCTCGATTTTTTACTGACCGACAACGGCTTTAACTTAATCACCATTTTTCGCGACCATCTGTTCCGCACTCGGTATTCAGCAACTGTTTACATCTTCCTTCCATCCACAGACCAATGGCCAGGCGGAGCGCTATAATCGACCATCGCTATCCGTTCACGGATTTACGTTAATGAACATCAGCACCACTGGGACCAATACATCTATCCCCTTACTTATGAATATAATAGTCAAATCAATCGCTCGACGGATCACCCGCCATTCATATTATGTCTATCACGCCATCCATCGAATCCTGCTTTCCTGCCTCCAACTTCTAACACAGCCTCGTACATCCCCCTTTCCACCCCTGCTTCAATCAGCACCACCAAACTACGTATTTTGGACCAGTTACAGAGTATGCTCACAGACACGGATACTAATCTCCGATTTTCACAGGCCAACAACAAGAAGTTTTTCGACAAAACCGCACGGATCAAGACAACATTCAAACCTGGTGACGACGTTTTTATCGACCGTCCTCTAGCCAAAATAGAGCTCGTAACAGATACAGATACTTCAACAACACCAATTCCTTCCGCCCCTGGCGCTATAAACAATCTCTTGCCACAATCATTGGGTTCTTTCCCAGTCATCCGGATCAGCCCTACATCCTTGGTAATAAACAACGGCGATGGTGAACTCAAGGTACCATTCACCGTTTCACCAAAGCAACGCCTCCGTACCCAACGCCTCTTCACGCTCCCACAACACTACCGGATACGGATGGACTCGCGACTCCGCGCAATGACACAACAGATATTAATCGAGACAACACACCTTTACAGAAAATGATAATGAAATCTCGGTACAAACTATTACACGAATATCTTCCCATTATTACAATGGGATCTAAATGACGTATACTACCCTCCTTTTTTCTGGCACACTCCGCAGCGGTTTACCTTTATACCAACTGGATCTTTGGTCACCACTTACTGGATATCAAGTAAGCCTACTCGGACATCGAAGAAAGGTGGATAGAAACCTGGGACGTTTACACGCAAGTAAGAGAAAAAAACAACAATACTCAAACACCCAAACGCCAAAAGATACCAGCTTTTAAGCTTTCATGCTTTTTCGATTTTACGGCTGCTCCTTTTTTGAATCCTTGGCATTCCGAATTGGAACGGGCAACCATCTTCCGACCTATTTCGATACATCATCAACACGGTCCGGCCCTCAATTCGGCTAGGTTGGTCAAGATTCAATCGTGGACGACTAATTTTAACCTTTTATAGTGGACTGTTAAATTTCCGATACCGGACGGTTAATTAACGTGAATGCTCGCGCGTTTGAATCCTGTGGTAATTTTTTTTCTCTTTCAATCCCTACTCTACCTTTCCAACTATGGCTCTTCACATTCCGCTTATCTTAATTTTCTTACCTCAACTGCATCGATTCTGATTCAACTCGATTGTTGTCTTCAATACGCACTTGGAAATCACCAACTTACTTCAACTCGCAACTACCGCGTTTTTTTCTTTCAAATCATGGTACATACCTGTGAACCTGGTGGTTCTTTATTCCGTTAATCGGCTGTTCAAATTACTTTAATTGGTATCTACATTCTCATACTCATTCTACTGTTATCCCAAGCGTTTCTGCTATTTCAGGAGACGTCTGCTATTTACCGATTCGGTTCAATCTATAACTTTTCCAAAAAGCGACCTTTCTCCGCTTACGCTCTCTATGCACGTCGCCTCCTACTCACTTGGTTCACGCTTTTCAGAAGACCTAGCTCTCGTATTCAACCAACTCACCTTGATCGGTATTCCTGCTTCCTTCTTTATTTTCATTTTAATTCACATGATGATGCACTGCATCTTCATGAATTTCATACTGGTCGACGCAGTTGTTAAGAAAGGAGGAGTGTATTGTATCACGCGATACGTACTGCAACTGTGCCAACACATCTGCACACGTCGGCACGTGTTACACACATTCTTAACGCCGTCCGAGCACGCGCCAGCACTACCTACAAGAGGCATCCCAGAGACATGCCGGGACACGCTGAACCATTCGAAGGTAGCTTTGCAGATCAGACCTTTACCGAAAACGGCTTCACGCTCTCTTTCAAGAAAGACACGTCTGACGCCCTTTTCTGTGTTCTCATTGTCTCACACCACCTTTTAACAATCATTTTCACAGCGTATCACAATTACTGTTACTGTACACCACACATCGGATCCGCCATGTTCCTACACATGTACATTGTCATCGCATCACAATTATTCCCTTCCATGAATGCCTACCCTAATACACGTTTCGCAAGTTCTATTCCTCTTTGCCCTCCCTTTTTTAATTTTTTTCTACAGCTGTTCTCACTGGCTTCTTCCATGAAGTTCCTACACATTCCAAAAAAGAACCGTTGCATTTCGGGCATTTTTAATTCAAAATTTTATTTAAATAATTGAACTCTATAACATATTTACTTGTTTCTGTCACGCTGCGCCTTTCTATGTTTACTCAAATATTATTATATCTTATTTGAACTCAGCACCCTAACTAGAGGTGCTGTTGGGAGTTGAGTTTGAATTGTTGAGTTTCAAACTCAACGCCTGGCACCGGTGATTAAAGGACTTTATGAGCAGTGTTTTTGAAGGTTGAGGGCGTTGAGTTCGGTGTTCAGTTCTCCGGGAAAACTTAACAGCGAACTCAACGCAAGGGATTGTACGTGCTCAAAGAAGTAATAATATTTCAATAGTCCTGCGGTCGGCCAATAAAAAACTCGGAATTTGTACGGGCATGCTGCGTTTTGTTGTTGTTTACGAATATTTCGTAACTCAGGGCTCTTCTTAAAGTTTTTAAAAATTTTATTGGTCAACAGAATTTTTTTGTTGAGTGTAGTGCAGGAAAGTGGGGCTTTCTATAAGTTTGGAGGGGGTCTGGAAATCTAGACAGAGACAAAAATCAAATTTAATTTTTGCAGTTGAAGAGTACAGAAATTGACCATTACTGTTTCAGTGGTCGTGAGTTCGAGAACTGCGTAATAACTTTTGTGTTTTCATTGTAGTCGTGAGTTCAGGCACGGCGTTACAACTTTTTTTTTGACAACGTTTTTTTAAAAGAAAGTAAAGGCAGTGTCTGTGAGCATTTTCAAAAAGTAAAAAAGAAGACATCGGTGAGTTTAAAAACTGCATCACCGATGCCTCATTTACGCTGATTTAGGACTGGGGCCGAGATAGACCCCAGACCCTCCGGTTTCCCGGTCCCAGTAGCCGAATCCACTACAAGTAGCGAACCCAGCCCGGGATCCCCCCCATCAGATGCAAGCGTCACCGTCTGAGGATTGGATTACCCGCCATTGCCATTACAACAGTGTGGTGGGTAATGGTGCTTGCGAAAAATATGTATTTAAAGAGATCGCAATTTTTCCACTGTCTTCCTTATTAATGTTTCACATATAAACGATAAGGACTGCAAAATGTTGTCAGAAACGAGAATATATTTATAATTTTTCAGTTTACGTTTACCGACTTGAATTACAATTGTACTGTTAGAATTGAAATTGAAAATTAGCTTGGGAGAACCGAAAGTCCGTTTTACTCGGGAGCAGAAAAATAAGCGAAATCTAACAATTAAACTTGAATTTTATTTCACGTCGTACTGTTACATATTAAAAGTAATTTGGAAGAACCGAAACTCCTTTTACGCGGGAGGAGATTTGGGAGAACCGAAACTCCCTCTTTTGCGCGGGAGAAGCGAAGAAGGCGAAAGAAATGAACTTAATTTGAACATTTCTAGTGTTCCAGTTTATAACAGGATGACGGAGATCCAGTGGGGTTGGAAATTGGGAGGACGGAAGGGACAGACAGTGACAAGCAAAAGATAATCTGCAATATGAGCAGCCGATATAAAAATTCAGCAGGGAAAAACAGATGCAATAATCAAGAAAAAACGGAGAACCGTACTAATTACAATGATGGAACAAGTTTTCAAATAAAACGTTCAAGACATCTTACACACTGAGTACTAATTGAACGGATCGGTGCAGGCAAGAAAAAAGTTCAACTTCGACGAACACTGTTCGGCGTTGACGGAAACTGAGTTCCACCGTATGTACCGAATGAGGTACACACATTTTACAAAGTTACAAGATTTGGTCGCCCCGTGCTGCGAACGGACACAAAAACGCCAAAAAGAACAGAGCTGTGTCGATGGAGGTGATGCTGATGGTGACACTCCGAATTTTAGGAGGAGCGTCATATCTCGATGTGTTCTGGCCATATGGCATTTTGAAGGCTACGGCTTACTGCATCTTTCATGAGATAATTGACGTATTAAATGTAATACTACGAAACATAAAGTTCCCAATATCTGAAGATGAATGTCGTGTACAATCGGAAAAATTAGGACGATGCGTCGTTCGCCACTCAGCGGCATTGTAGCTGCGCTGGACGGAACTACTGTTGCCATATTGAAACCAAAATCGAACCACATTGATGATCCACCCAATTACTACAATAGGAAGAGCTTCTTTTCCATTGTGGTACAGGCAGCTGTTAGTGCCAATTATAAGTTTTTATTCGTGAGCGCTGAACATGCTGGCAACACTCACGATGCAACCGCAATAGAAGGAACACGGTTACACGATGTACTATGAAAATCCATATTTCCAGCATGGGCACATGTGGTCGGCGATGACACATACAGTAACACCGGATCATTGATCTCGCCATACTCCAGGAGTGTAACCCCAGATCAAGACTCATTTAATTTTTATCATTCTTCGTGCGGAATGATCGTCGAACAGACGTTTGAGATTCTGGTTAATAGATGGGTAATTTTATAGTCACCCATAAAACTCTCCATAAGTACCACCACAAAAATCATTATGGTGTGCTGCAAGCTGCACAATTACATTGGTGAGAACGGGCTGGAAGAAGTTTGGAATTCCCACCAACTCATGATAACAATGACGTGACTGGGGGTCCAATAATCCACTTTCAAAACCACTTGCATACCGAAACGAACATAATTCGAGATAGACGAACAAATAAGCAGAAATCGTCAATTAGAGACGGCGTTGCTCAAAGTTTACAGAATCTAGGATTTTTGAGGCTATCGTCATCTAAACCGTGTCCTTAAGTTTAGACAGAAAACTTAAAATTAAACTATCATACATCGTTTTTCGAGCTTCTGTTCTGGCATTGTCACACATTTTTTTGGTCTTTTCTATCGATTCCAGGTTACTTCTAAATGCCCTCCCGTCCACGTCTTCCATTTCCGCCATCAATATTTTAAGTTCCTCATCCTGCGTGTACTTAATTGTACTGTCGCCTGTCTGTGCAATTGGAGCGAGGGCACTCAAGCTTCCTAATCCGCTAATTCTTGTCTCCCTAGAATTAGTGGGTGCTCTTCTTTTTCCTCCCTGATCTCGTTTTCGACGATACCCATTGTCACCATCGCTTTCATTGTCAATATCCTCCTTACTTTGCGATTTGCTAAGAACGGATCCCACAGTCATCGCATGAATAATAGATTATTTATTCACAAAACAGTTCGTGTACGTAATTAAAGACTTTCCTTGTGCAAAATCGTTAAACGTTTATGGATCTCCCTGCCCACTTTCCTCATACCGTATGACACAAGTTCCACAGAACGATTTTAGGCTCGCAAATTTAGACTTCAAAAATGACGATTCACGGTCACACGCATCGATACCACTTATGTGGGAACGTGTAATTCCACCGGCAAGTCGATAGACAACCGGTGGTCTATAATTTTCGTCGTTAAATAATGGGGCGATATGTTCATCCCATGGGTCAGCAGGCTGGGTTTCCAATTCGTGACGGGTTCTGTGTAAATAAATTTGTTGTCGTGCAAGGAGCATTCTGGGGTCTTCAAGGACATGTAAAATACGTTCGTACTCTGACATCTCGAAATTAGCCCGACGAGTTGACTTCGATGATGTGCTTATTGTACGTGTTATGGCATCATATCCGCTTCGGTTTCTTGATAAACCGTCATTCTTCCAAACTAACTTCATACCAGTCCCGCCCATATTTACGTTCATATCTATTGTAGGACACCGATACACCTTAAATCCAGTTTCCGATACATGGTGATCGGAGTCGCTTCTATATAGCAACAATTCGAATGCGCCCGTTGATAGTAAATTTAGTTCGTGAATGCTAGTCGCGATAACCTCGTTTTCATGGCATTCTTTAGACTAACGGCGTTACTTCCTTTAAGTGCTTTTACGAGACCATTCATCTCAATCCCAGTAAGCCCATTTATCTCTACAATAGTAGTAGCTTGGTCCAAAGAAGATGGAGTGATAAAGCAAACATTTTTTGTCAATTTTTCGTTTCGGTGTTTCGGTGAACTTGAATATAAAATCATCATCGTCCGTAGTGTGCGTAAATGCAGTCCCGGTGTCTTTTAATGTAGTCCCAGCGTTAACTTCTTGTTCATCAAAGTAGGGAGTCGTGATATGCAAATCCCGTTCCGCTTGTGGCGGCGCCGCAATTGCATCTTTTTTGTTCTTCTGTTTGGACATAGATCATCTCTGGAGTAAACACCCTTTCCCCTTCATCTCGGTGAAGGGAACGTGCAGATTTTCGGAATGGTTCTTGCATTGTTCCGAGAGGGGGTTTCATTTGTTTTGGCGTGTCTCTTGATAAAAGACCAAGTGAGTTCGGGAGTAGGTTTTTCGGAAGGAAGTATTAATTTTTGTAAAGTCAGTGCGCATTGCATGCATAGCCATGCAAAATTTCTCTTTTCCCACACTTTCATTGCCTACAAACAGAACTTTCTAATTGGGAAAAATTGAATTATTGATAGCTATTAATAACACAATTTTTTAAGAGATCCTGCTTTATGCAAGAGGTACCTCTTATATATATTTGCCACATTTTACAGTAGCACGGGTCCCGTTATGACACTACCATGTGTATCATGGATGGTGAATAAAGAAAGGAGAAAAGAGGTGGTTATCCCGTTATGGAGAGATTGTCACATGAAGTATTACTGTCACACGGGGGCTATTAAACGGTTCTCAAAAATGAGAGACTAAAATGTTCTTCAATTGACCGTTCTGTTTTCTCATACGCCTCAGAGACGACTGATTAACTCCGGAGTGTCAAGAACTAACAAATTATTGCATGTCATTTCACTTCTCCATAGCAGCGATCGTTTATCTCCTTCCAGTGTACGTCGTTCTCTGATTTCGCTTATCAGTTCACTATTATTCTGTTCATTTTTTCACGACAATGCCTGCAACATTTACTTTCTTAATAATATGAAGAAAGCAAATTCTGCAAGCAGTTTCGTGTGTGGGTGGCATGGTGTATGACATATTATGTCATACACCATGCCACCCAAAATTACCATATATACAAAACTGACTCTGACCTTGTTGGTTTCACTATGAATAATTTCTTTCCATACACATTACTATATTACTACTGTACACAGTACCGTCAGTTTTTTATCAATACATCACAATGATGCATTTTCTACCGTTCCGTCACGCTAATATCTTCTACTTGCTATCCTATAAAGGTGTATTTCCTACTGCAATGTTCTGCCACTTTTCAAATTGTAATAGGCTGCCCCTTCAATCTTTTTACACGTGGTTTACAT